>JAJEJO010000780.1:294238-332969 GCA_020662805.1 Glaucomys volans
TTCTTTCTTTCTTTCTTTCTTTCTTTCATCTTTCTTTCTTTCTTTTTCTGTATGTCACTTCCTTTTCTCTATCAATATGACCTGCACATGTGCTGAGGTGGAGCATTCTAAATCACTTTTTGGTGTGAATTATTGCACAATCCTAGAATTGCAAATAAAAATCAATTAAGATCTGCAAAACTAGATTTCTTATCATTTTATCTTTCATTGACTCATAGCACTAGAAAGATTAGGAGCCAAACACTGCATATTTAGATAGGCTTCAAGTTATATGGATCTTAATGGACATGTTCCACATTTTAATGTGACAGCTTGCTCCAAGCTTACCCAAAAATGTGCTTGATTAGTTTCTGAGTAATGCCCACTCTTGGTGCAATGAAACTCCAGGAAAAACAATTGCAGTAATTAAAATTACATTTTACCCTGCCAAGTTCCTTTTGGTTTTTCCTATGAGAAACTTCTGCTTTATAAAAATAATTCCATATTATCACTCAGGTTAAAAAGAATTGTTAGACAGGAACACACACTGAAAGCCTCAACAACAACAAAAAAAATTGGTGAAGCTATAAACCAAAGGAAATGGTGTAATATTTTACAAACAGAATAATGGTTGAATGAAAATTCCTTTCTTTATAATGTGATATATTAAATATAGTCCTTTATAATATATGGACAATGGGACATTTGATATGCTGAAGAGGAGTTATTATATTTATAATGTTATGCTTCACTGATACATACCAATATAATTGGTGAAATTAAGTTATTTTGGGAGAAAACACATTTAATTTTAAAAATTAGCTCTATTTTTTAATCATTACTTTAGACTACCAATTTCAGACACTTCCAAAATTTTCTTATTCCATCTGTTATATTTGTGTCTCTTTAAAAGAAAAAGAAACCTAGACTCCAGTTGAAGCCAACTATTTTTTAAATGCTTTTATCAGTGTATTATAGTTACATGTAGTAGTAAAAGTGAACTATTATTTGCTCCATTTTAATCCCTAGTACTTCCACTTTTCCTCCCTTCCTTCCTTCCCCTGCTCCTCCCTTCCTCCCTTCTCCTACTCTCTTTCCTCTACTGGTTTTCATTCTATGTACTTATTGCCTTTTTAATAATGCTTTGTAGATATACAAAAGGTGGCATTCACTATGGTACATTCATATATGTATATAACATAATTTAGTCAATCTTACTCCACAGTTCCTACTTTTTCATCCTACCTCCCTCCTCCTCAAATCTCCTTCCTCTACTCCACTGATCCCCCCTCTATCCTCATCAGATCCAAATAATCTTTTTTTCCCCCTTATTTCGTTCTAGTTTCTGCATATGAGAGAAAACATTTGACCTTTGACTTTCTGAGTCTGGCTTATTTAGTTTAGCATGTTCTCCAGTTTCAGCCATTTACCAGCAAATGGCATAATTACATTCCTCTATATAGCTGAGTAAAACTTTATCGTGTATATATACTACATTTTCTTTGTCCATTTCTCTGTTGAGGAACCCCTGGGCTGATTTCACAACTTACCTGTTATGAGTTGTGCTTCTATAAATAATGATACGCCTATATCAATATAGTGTGCTGAGTTAAGGGGGTTTTTTGATAAATCTGAAGGAATGGGTTAGCTGAATCATATGGTGGTTCCATTCCTTGTCTTTTGAGGAATCTCCATACTTCTTTCCAGAGTGGTTGTATTAATTTTCAATGCTACCAACAATGTGCAGGTGAACCTTTTCCTCAAATCCTCAACAGCATTATTATTTTTATTCTTGATGACTGTCATTCTAACCAGAGTGAGATGAAATCTCAATGGAGTTTTGTTTTGCACCTCCCTGATTGCTAAGGATGTTGAACATTTTTTAATACATTTTGTTGGCCATTTGTATTTCTTCTTTTGAGAAGTGTCTGTTTAGTTCTTTTGTCCATCTATTGACTGGGTTATTTTCCTTTTTGGTGTTAAGTTTTTTGAGATCTATACATTCTGGATATCAATCCTGTATTGGAGGAGTAGCTGGCAAAGATACGTTCTCATTCTGTAGGCTCGCCCTTCATGCTCTTGTTTCCTTTGCTGTGTAGAAGCTCTTTAACTTGATGTCACCCCATTTATTGATTCTTGGTATTATTTCTTGAGCTTTATGTGTCTTGTCAAGAAAGTAAGGGCCTATGTCAATACATTGGAGGGTTGACCCTAGGTGTTCTTCTGGCAGTTGCAAAGTTTCTGGATATTAATATTATCAAAATGGACATATTGTCAAAAGCTGTATAGGTTCAACACAATGTTCTCTTGCAAAATTACTCTGGCTAGAGTTTTAAGAACTATATTTAATAGGAGTGGTGAGAGTGGACACCCATGTCTTGTTCCTGATTTTAGAGAAAGTGGTTTCAGTTTTTCTTCATTCAGTATGATGTTGGCTTTGGGTTTGTGATATATATCCTTTTACTGTTGAGGCAAGTTCCTTATATCTCTAGTTTCTCCAGTGTGTGTGTTTGTGTGTGTGTGTGTGTGTGTGTGTGTGTGTTAACACAAATGGGTACTAAATTTTGCTGAAGATTTATTCTGCATCTGTTGAGACGATCATGTGATTCTTGTCCCTAATTCCACTGATAAGCTAAATTACATTTATTGATTTATGTATATTGAACTAATATTGCATCCCTGAATGAAACCCAGCTCATACAATCTTTTAATGCATTTTTGAATGTAGTTTAGTAATATTTTAAGTATTTTTACATCTATTTTCATCGGGGATATTCCTCTATAATTTTTTTTCCTTGACATGTCTTTGGTTTTGGTATCACAGTGATCCTGGAAAGTCAACTAACTCTTAAAGAAGAAATGAAAACTGAAACTTGGTCCACAATGGCTTTAAACAGTAGAACATAGTTATACAACTCATTATTAAACAGATTCAACTATTCTATAGCTCAAAATATTATATAAAACATGATTGTATGTATTAAAACCTACACTTACATGATTATAATTGTGATTTGCTACAACTTAACATTGCTGTTCTTTTACTAGACAATTAAACATCCTGACTACTACATATTATGATCATAACAACTCAGACCCCACCAAGAAAGCCTCAACACAAATGAAAGAAAAAATTCTTTTTATCAGAGATTAATTGTAACTTTTTTTTTTTTTTTTTTTTTGTGGTGCTGGGGATTAAACTCAGGGCCTTGTGCTTGCAAAGTAGGCACTCTACCAATTGAGCTATATCCCCAGTCCAAATTGTAACATTTTTTAAAGATCCAGATAAAAGAGGATCCACACTACAAACCTTCTCTTGCAATACTAATTGCTTGACATTAATATGGTAATCAGATACATCACACATTCTTGAAACTTGCATGGTATCAACACAGAAAATCAAAGCATTCTTAAAAGAGTTTTTGTGTTAAAAAAAAAAAAATTGTTTCCTGAAATTCTACTAACATTTTATCAGTATTTTTAAAACTTAATGAAAAAAATTGATAGAAACTGGCTTTTATTCAAGTATTTATTCCATATTAAATATTATTACCTACAATGCCCCTTTGGATCATTTTCAATTAAAAACCCTACAAGCTGGGCGTGGTGGCGCATGCCTGTAATCCAAGCGACTTGGGAGGCTGAGTCAGGAGGATCGCGAGTTCAAAGCCAGCCTCCGCAACTTAGCGAGGCCCTAAGCAACTCAGTAAGACCCTGTCTCTAAATAAAATATAAAATAGGGCTGGGGATGTGGCTCAGTGGCCGAGTGTCCCTGAGTTCAATCCCTGGTTCCAAAAAAAAGGAAAAAAAAAAAGGTAAAAACCCTACAAAATGTATAAAACCTCGGTCTCTGACTCTGAATCACTAGTAGGTGCTAATTGGCAAAAGCTAAGGTAGTTTGCAGTAAACACCTTTCTCCATATAGACAGTGTTGGTTTGCAAAAATCAAGTTCTTTGAACTTTATTGGCTATTTAACAAATAGGCTTACATGAAAGCAAATTATTAGCTTTACATCAACATTAAACAATATTATTTGTAACTCTGACTACATGGTTTCACTGACTTAGATTCACAATTAATTTTATTATTCATGTAAAAAATAATCTAAATAGTTTAATATTTTAAACAATTAAAGTTTTTATTTGGACAATTACTATTCTTATTGAATGGCAATAGGACCCAAGGTATAAACACAGTTGTTCTATTTTATTATATAGGGAAAAAGTGCACCCTGTGTAGAATTACAAGGTTCTAATTTCATTGAAAGTATCTATGATATCATAAACTGAGAGGCTGCAAAACAAATCTTTAAGGCTTGCATATTAAAGACTTGTGTTACCTCAGTAAGGTGGGTAATTTAACATGTACATTATTTGTTTCCTAAAAGACCACTTATTGGTCTCATATCAAAATTTGGAAATCATAAGATAGTCAGCAAAAGTTTATTTTATCTAACAATTCACAGTAACAAACTTAAAAACTAATTACAAAATGAGAGGGGGAGGGGCAGGGGTATGAAAAATGGTGGAATGAAACAGACATTGCTACCCTATGTACATGTATGATTAACAAGAATGATATGAATGTACATCATGCATAAACATAGAAATGAAATTTGTACCCCATATGTGTACAGTGAATCAAAATGAAGTCTGTAAAAATAATAAAAAAATAAAAATTTAAATTTAAAAAAAAACTAATTACAGTAGGAAAGTAACTATTTTGTTGCAGTAGAAATAAGGCAAAATCATATTAAAATTAATGACACTGAAAACCTTTAAGATGTGCCTATAATTAAGAAAAATTAAAATAAGAAAAATTTAACATATTTACCTTTTGTTAAATGTTAGACAATTATCATATCAATAAATCCCAATATTCCTTCAAGGCAATAAGAATGTTTCTTTCCAGAACTATAAACAGCCTTGTGTAGCTTGGGGTATTTTACAAGCAATAGCCTCTTATAAAGAAACTTGCTACTACTTCCTTTTAAGGGGATCCATGCTTCAGCCCGCCTATGGAAGTTGGTTCAAGGAATTTAATTTCTTTCAGAGACAGAGAATTTTGAGAGAGGGAAATTTCATCTATGGAAAATAGGAAGCACTGAAAGTTCTAATATCCCATAATAAAATTAACATGGGGTTTATACCCTAGTCCAAGCTTCCCATGGATTCACATAAGTGTTTTAGGGGTAGAAGAGCTATAAATAAAAGATTCAAGGATTATTTTCAAACAAAGTCAGTGTGAGATGTTTGGAAGCTTAACACAATACTGAAGTCTCCTGACTGATGAATAATGCAGTGTGGCTTGACGTGTGGATAGCACAACACAGCATTATTAAAGTGCATGCTGTGGCAGGCATCTCCAGCCTGTGCTAGGTCACCTCAGTGCCTTATTAGCACAGTCTGAAGTAGTAGAACAGTGGCCGCACTTAGGGCAACTAAATCCAAAGCAATAGGAGACTGGCACTGCAGTGATAAGAGCAACCACAAATGTCAGTCCCTTATCCACAGGGAGCAGACACT
The DNA here is from genome assembly GCA_020662805.1 of Glaucomys volans. NCBI lineage: Eukaryota > Metazoa > Chordata > Mammalia > Rodentia > Sciuridae > Glaucomys > Glaucomys volans. Next base: position 299,744 of record JAJEJO010000780.1, read on the forward strand.
AGAGACACTGTTGATTATGGCCAACTTTAAATGTCCATGGATAAAATGCCCCATGTGGACACATCAACAAAACTGGATGAGCTCATAAGGGATCCAAAGCACAGGGGAGATGACTGGAGAAAATGTATTTATTGCTCAGATTTTTATAGTAAGCTGATGAGTCTCTGAAAATACCAAGCACAATCATCAAAACTCCCACGGATGAGCCATAAGTCTCCTTTAATGGTATCTCTACTATAAAATTTGTCAAATGCAGATTACTGACTTACTTGAATCACAAGGTTTCTAAATCTCTCTGTATCTGTAACAATAATTGGTAAGACTTACATCGTGTATAATATATGTCAGCCTTTTATATAGTTTACTTATTTAAAATTCACAATAACCCAATGAGGTAGGTAATATAATTATTAAGGTGTATTGGCTAGGACATTGAGGAACAGCACAGGTAACTTTCCTAAATTCATACAGTAAATGACAGAGGCAAGATTGGAAGGCAGGCAACCTGCCTCCAAAGCCCTAACTTGAGGAAATAAGTCTAAAATCAGACACTTAATATTCAATCCCCAAACTATATGTCTGAAATTTTTCATAAAACATACTCTCTTATGAGTAGCTTAGTATTTCATCAATTGTAAAATAAAAATAAGCAGAAAAATAAATCATTTGAGATGGTAATTTTACTAATAAAATCAGTTTACAGTCTTTGAAATACAGTGGCAAAATTTGAATTGAGCACAAAAAAATGATGGCTGTTTCACTACTATGTTTTGAAGTATTAACTTTCCCCCATGTAACTAGAACAATAGGATAGTTATGTATCAGATTCTGGCAAAAAGATCTGTGCATGTGATTAAGGGGGGCAATCAAAAAGAGAATATCATATACATTTGAAAACATTTGATGATTTTGGTCTTCCTCAACCAATCCAAACGTACTCCAATTCTTTAACAACTGAGATGGGGCCACTCCTGACTTTGTTCTTCTAACTTTTGGGAATACAAAGGGAAAAAGGTAACAATCCAAATGCCAAGTGTATTTAAAAGCTACTGTTAATAATTGGCTCAGAAAAGAGTCCTTATGATTAAACAGAGGGAAAAAGAACATGTGGAGTTTCATCACTTAAAAGGATATGAATGATTTTTTAAAATTTGTTTTAATCAGCTATTTTGCTTCTGTGACTAAATGATCTGACCAGAGCAATTTTAAAGGAGGAAAAGTTTATTTGAAGGCTCACAGTTTCAGAGGGATCAATCCATAGACAGCAAGTTCCATTTCTTGGCGCTTGAGGTGAGGCAGGACATCATGGCAGAAGAGAGTGGCAGAGGGAAGCAGAGAGTCTCCACTCTCCAGATACAAAATATATACCCCAAAGTCATGCCCCAATTCCCACCTCCTCTAGTGACACCTTACCCCTTCAGTTACCACTCAGTTAATCCCTACCAGGGGATTAAATCACTGATTGGGTTAAGACTCTTACAACCCAATCATTTCTCCTCTGAACCTTCCTGCACTGTCTCACACGTGAGCTTTTCGGGGACACTTCATATTCAAACCATAACAATATCAAAGACAGATGCAGTAAAAGAAACAGATGGATAGTAGGATGTCTGTTGCATAAACATAGAGTGGAGATACACATCTCTGAGTACAGCAGAAGCTGATACTCACTGATAGGGTGAATGCTAGAAACAGCAACAGAAACCAAGATCCTAAACCCTATGCAGAATATGTACAAACTGCCTTAATGATGGAAAGAACACAGAATCAGGCCTGTTCCATGGATTGAGAAGATAAGTTGACTCTTGGGTCAAATACAAAACCTTTGTTCGTGGAACTAGATACAAGTTCCTTGCTGTTAGTAAAATTAACAAGAAGCAACATTCATCCAACCAGAAGCCTGGCTGCCATGCTCTTGTTGTGGGAGAGAAGCAGAGTTTTTTCTGGAAACACAGTTTCACAGGTCATATGATAAGAAGAGGCATGGAGGTTTGTGTTCTCCTGATTTTTAACCATGGAATAAATAAGGAAGGGGAAAAAGAAGAAAAGATTATATTCAAATGAGACTAGCCAAGAAAAGTTCAAAGCAAAAGAGGAAATATGGATTTATTTATGGCAGGAGAAAAAACCAAATGGAAAAACATGTGCCCAAGTAAATAAAAATACTAAATCATTTAGACAATGATATTTAACCTGGGCCCAGTGGCCCATGCCTATAACCCCAACAACTTGGTATGTTGAGGCAGAAGGATAGCAAGTTCAGGAAAAATGTAGGAAGATCCTGTCCCAAGATCAAATTTTAAAAGGGTTAGGGATGTGGCTCAGTGGTAGAGTGCCCAAGAATTCAATTCCCAGTACCAGAAAAAAGGAAAGAAAAAGGAAGAGGTAATAGTCATAAAATGAGATCTGTAGATGAGCTAGTCTTCAGTTCATCTACAATTTATATTCAAAGTATTTCTGTATATTGATATAGAAAGATTAAAATAGATCTGCTGAAAACTCATTAGAAATCTTAGAAATATGAGAAATCCAGTGATTATAGACAAAAAATAACCTCAGTAGAGAAAAAAAGTCAAGAAACATTTAAGAAATCGTGTGATGAAAGAGAGGAAATGACTAAGGAAGCAGCAATCGAGGAAAGATGTGAAAGATAAATGAAAACACAAGAAAATGGATTGATAATCCCAGCAGCTTGTGAGGCTGAGGCAGGAGGATTGCAAGTTCAAAGCCAGCCTAAGCAATTTAGTCAGGCCCTAAGCAACTTAATGAGACCCTGTCTTAAACTAAAAAATAAAAATAAAATGGGCTGGGGATGTTGTAACAGTGCTCCACTTTAAGCATTGAAAATAGAATTTGCTTCTCTGCCACTGTGACTTACTTTTAAAATGACATGTTTCTTTCCCTTCCTCTCTCCTAATCTCTCCCCCTTCCCTAATGTCAGGAGAAACAGGTTTACCTTTCTTCTTCATCCTAGGCAGAGTTACCTGTCCTTGAGCACACACCCATCACAGGAATGAAGTAATTCAGACTTTGGGGATGGCACCAGAAGATCTCAGAAAGCACTATCTCCTTAATTAACAAGTGAATTACAACTCTGGACAGAGAACATGTGGAATGTAGTCTTTGATTCAATTCTTTAAAACCCCCTTGTTCCCCCTGATGGACAGAATCACAGCATTGGAACAAGAGTGCCCTGTGACTCTCCTTTACTAGAAAAGCAATAAAACTTCTTTTTTTATCAAAACCAAGTCTTCCTTATTGGATTGGCATCAGGTTCAAGGTCAGAACTTTTGCTAACACATTTGGTACCCAGCTGGGACCCAGAAGCAGCCCTCACTCTGGCTTTCTTGAGCAGGCCTGGCACTCCAAGCAACCCACCTTCCATGCTGAGGGTACAAAGTGGCTGGTGAGCATGTTGAGAGCCAACTGCTGGAGAGTTGGGAGACAGTGAGTTTGCCTCCAGTTGAACCAGAGGAGCGATTCCTGTGAGTAAAGGAAGGGACTGAGGACCATCCTAGCAGCTGTCAAAACTCCTCTGCTTTGGGGAACTCCTTCCTTTTCTCCCAGAACAAGACAGGTTGCTCCATCTTGGTCCACTTTGAGCAAAGGAAACTGAACTTAGTAAAGTCATGACACCCTGGGCCATCAGGTAAGTCCCCTGGTATGAACACCAAGACCCTTGCTTCCACACATGTGGTTCCTCTTTGTGAGAGTATCTGGTCCCTCTTCATGGGAACATCTGTGGCATCATTGGTATAGGAGTCATGGTTAAGCAGGACTCAAAAACCTAGGGATATTTACTCCCTCCTGATCTGTTCTAGGTTCTCATCTATTTGTTACCATGGATTTATGAATTCCCTTGGTTGTATGTCTGTAGTTTTATTTGTATCTCTTACTGACCCTTTTAAGACATGGGCAATGCTGTGTTGATCCTATAGGTAGTCTCTTGGGAAAGATCTTGGTTAGTCTGTTTTAGAGGTCATCTGTCAGCGATGATTCTGGGGATCCTTTCTGGTTGTCTATTTCTGTGTTTCTGTTTTATACAATCTTCCAGCTGGAGTTGGTCTGGCAGAGGTAAAGTGGAATAAACGGCCACCTATAGGTACAAGCCTGTCTAAGAAAAATATGATGTTTTATTGTAACAATCTGGCCCTTGGATTGCTTTCTGAATTATGATACAATTTTGCAGTTGGAGTTGATCTGTCATAAAGAAATCAAGTGGAAGAAATTTGTGTGTGCAGGTTTATCTGTTTTAAAGATTCCTGCCTGTCAGTCATGGTTCCAGTGATCCTCTCTGGTTGTCTGTCTCTGTGTTTCTTTTATTATATCTGTTACTGGCTTTTTAAGACACAGGTCATGCTATGTGGATCTTACCAGTAGTCTCCTGGGAAGAAAGATCTTGGCCGAATGGACTACATATCTAAGAGAAAGATGTTTTACTGTAATGCAATATGGACTTTGAATAGTTTTCTGGATTATTATACAATCTTGCAGTTGAAGTTGGTCTGTCAGAGGTAAAGAATATGGAAGAGATTCTGTACAGGCATTTATGCAGTTACATGATAAGAAGTCTCAACAGTCAGAAACTAAGCTGAATGTGCAAAAAAGCACTGTTCTGGTGTTCAAGGAGAGCAGGACATCAGAAGAAATGGTTTAAAAAGATTAAAATTCTTTAAAACTCGTGCTGGCAGTTCCAACAGTTTCTCAACCTGACCCCAGGCAGCCACAGATCATCTCCCTGTGGGTCAGGGGTACCAGCCTTAGTCTGGGGGGGAAATATGCCAGAAAAGTTGCCTGTGTAGTAGAAAAATGGGCAAAGAGAACTTGGCCCTGCCCTTCCTTCCAGTCCCTTTTGCCCATAGGGGATGGAGGCTGCTGGCCACTGAGGATAGATGTGGCAATAGGTTCTAAAACTGTTAGTTTATGACCTGGGGATAGGAGTAATCTCCCCTTTTAAGCTCTAACAGAAAACCCCATCTGTCACTGGGGCAGAGCAATTCTTGCTATAACAGTATCTCATCAAACTAAATGCATGGGGACAGGGCAAACAACTATACCCAGAAAAGAAAAAACAGAACTAAATCCAGCCCATGTTTTTGCAGCCTCTGCAAAGGGATCTTCAAAGAAGTCTAAAGAAAAGGATGGAAAGGGCCTTCTCCATTGAATAGCAATATGCTTAATATAAGGGACCCAAAAGGAGACTGGTTATAATTGATAGTGGGGAGCTTGAAGTTGATGGTATTGTGATAATGATAAGGGAGACAGGTCACGCTCAAAAATGTCCTGTGCTCCAACCTTGAATGCCACCTTGGAGATAAAAATATTAAGGCACACTTTTTGTATATGCCAGATTGTCCAACCCTCTCCTGGGATGAAATTTGTTGTGTATATTAAATGCACAGATAAATTCATTAGGATGATTTCAAAATATGAATTTAAGAAAGGGTCTGAAGCTATAAAAGAGACATAGAAAACATTGATTATGTTTCAACTGTAATGTTGTATTACGTTAACCAATATTCAGGTAGACTCAGGATATAATATATGAGAACTTTGTAGAATAATATTTTTTTAAAAAGGCAAAGATCAGATTCAGAAGTAAAATATTTTTGTCAAGAGACCAGTCTCACCTGAATTAAGGCTCCGAATCTCATCCTTCTCCTTGTTAGAATGGCTCCAAAGTAGGATAGGATTAAGCCTATTTAAAGTTGTATTCAAAAGGTAGATATGGCCGGGCGTGGTGGCACACGCCTGTAATTCCAGCAACTTGAGAGGCTGAGGCAGGAGGATCTTGAGTTCAAAGCCAGCCTCAGCAACCTAGTGAGGCCCTAAGCAACTCAGTGAGACCCTGTCTCTAAATAAAATACAAAATACGGCTGGGGATGTGGCTCAGTGGACAAGTGCCCCTAGGTTCATTCCCCAGTACCAAAAAAAAAAAAAAAGTTTTACAAAAGAAAGGGGGCTGGAATTGTGGTTCAGTGGCAGAATGCTTGCCTGGCATGTGTGAGGCCCTGGGTTTGATATTCAACACCACATATAAAAAAATAAAATAAAAGATACATTGACTACTTAAAAAGAAATTTTTTTAAAAATTTAAAAAAGAAAGTAAAACTTTTATGTAACTGAGTTGATAAATATAGGGTCTCTGTAAAGGCTAAATAGATACCAAAGATAATTTAGTGTTCATATTGTATTTCCCTTATAAAACTTTAAAACTATTGCTTGCTAGTATTTTGCAGAAGTATACTTCCAACAAAACAACCTGAGTGAATTTAAGACAATAAGTCATCATCTACAGGGCAGATAGGATATAAGGCTGACTTCCAGTATTAATAGTGACCTCAATTAAATGAAAGGAGTAACTTCAAGTTTATAGATACTGAAATTATAAACCATTGCTCCCACTTAAGATAAGTGAAACTGGCCTGCTGGATGGTTAAAATCAAAACTTGGAGACCAAAGTTGAGGAAGGAAAAGCACCAAGGAAAAAGCAGCTGATATTTTGGTCCTTGCCCTATGAGGTCAGCCAAGACCCAAAGAGTGACCAGATCCCTCTAAGGGCCCCCTGTGTCTCCAGTGAGTCACCTGGTCTCCCAATCAGGAGGATCAAGAGGACCCTAGGGAACAGAAGTCAACCATTGCACATTCCACAAAAGCAGGATCATCGGAGAGGGAAATGTCCCTGATACTTTAAAAGGAAGTCATGTGTGGTCAGCAAGGCTCTGACCCGTCCTGGCAGATGGCACAACCTGTAGAAGAAGACTAAAGGAGCCAAGAGGCTTCTCATGTGTTCCCCAGAGTGATCTCAGGAATCTCAGCTGACCCTAAAAGTAAATCAGAACAAGGTCAATTTTGACCAACTTGGTCTTAAACACCTGGAGAGTATGACCAAAGCACAGACAAACATGGGCATTTAAAAGGTGGAACTTTTTTTATTGCAACATAAGATGTGCATTTGTGTCAGCCCTACCAAAAGTAAGTAAAGCTGGAGACTATCAAGGAAGGGTGCTTGTGTGGGAATGACTAATAGTCAAAAGTTTGTCCTGAGTCAGTTTGAGCCTGATCTCATAGATCTACAAATCTTCCTAACCTCCTACATAGATAAACCCAATCTGTTTTTCACTAGCATTATTATGAGTTACTGTCTTCATGGTTTTCAGAGAGTGGCTAAAATACTAATTGCTTTTCTACTAATTGTTCACAAAAAATTCATACTTTGCTGTTGTCAGGTCGGATTTGGGTGGCTGTGGGGAAGGAAGCAAAAACACCTGGCAACCCACTGCGAGCCAGCATAAGGAACAGGGCAATGCGCTGGAGGCGACCAATCAGATGCAGACCTGCTGATACTTGCGTTCACCTGGTCCACCTATTTCTGGGCAGGACCTCTAGCCTATTCCACCCTATAAAGACCTTGACCAGCCAAAACTACGTGAGATTTTTTCCGACTCTCCCACCCCGACTTTCACCCCAGAGGGCTGGGGATCTTGCAAACTCTAATAAAGCTTGATTCGGCTACTTTTGTCTGACTCAGGTTTGGCCACCCACTGGCAAGTCTGTCTTTACTGTTATCCTAGAATGCCCTATCCAGTTACCCGCCAACTGCCACCATGGACCTTTGGACTGCCACGATGCTGAATACCCTTAACTGTCCATGCTCCACCTGATAGAAATCAAGGACTTTGGGTCAATTCCCTCCCAACTTTGCCCTCTCAGCAGGAAGCAGCTTGGAGATATTATCACCCATTTTCTCATAGAAGTGGAATGGAATGTCGAAATTGTCAGTGAGGAAATGTAACAGTGTTCCACTTAATGCTTTGAATATAGCCTTTGCTTCTCTGCCACTGCGACTTCTTTTAAAATGACGTGATTCTTTCTCTTCCTCTCTCCATCCTCCTCCCTAATCTCTCCCCCTTACCTAATGTCAGGGGAAACAGGATTACCTTTCTTCCCCATCCTAGGCAGAGTTATCAGTCCTTGAGCACACACTCAACAGAAGAATGGAGTAATTCAGACTTTGGGGATGGCACCAACAGATCTCAGAAAGGACTGTCTCCCAAATTAACAAGTGAATTACAACTCTGGTCAGAGAATATGTGGAATGTAGCCTTTGATTCACCTCTAAAAACCCGTGTTCCCACTGATGGATAGAATCACAGCCTCTGGGACAGAAGTCCTCTATGTTTCTCCCTAGCTAGCAAAGCCGTAAAACTTTTTCTTTTTTCTCACAACCTTGTCCTCCTTATTAGATTGGCATCAGGTTCAAGAACTGAGTTTTTGGTAACTATGTGGCTCAGTGAGTTTAATTCCCTGATTCAAAAAAATATAAGAAAAGAAAATGGATTGAAAAAGTCCAATCTCCATTTTTCAAGGGTGTCAGAATGAAAGATAAAGAAAATGGGTAAAATTTAAGGGTAAATTAAATGGGTAAAATTTATTTAAGGACATAAATTCTAAAAAATTTGAAAATCATAGTAAGCTACAAATCTTCAAATTTAAAAGGTAATAAATATATATATCTAAATGTATAAGTGTTTGTAGATATTATCAGATTATTTTAAGGAATATTGTAATTTCCTTTTTTTCCCGCATCTTCACCTGTGACAGGCATCCTCCCTTATTCACATATTTGCCAACCTTTTTTTTATTTCTGCTCATTTTTATTTATTTTATTTTTTTAGATGTTGATAGACCTTTATTTTATTCATTTATTTTATACGTGGTGCTGAGAATCTAACCCAGTGCCTCACACATGCTAGGCAAATGCTCTACCACTGAGCCACACCCCAGCTCCCATATTTGCCAATCTTAGGGATACAAAGAGAAATCTTTTTACTTCAATTTGCTTTTCCCCTATTACCATGAGTTTAACATTTTTCTCTTTTCTTATGTTTATTAGCCCCTTGTCTTTATATTTGTTTTGCTCTGTAGTTCCTATTCAGAGCTTTTGCATATTTTTTGAATTGTATGAGACAATGTATAAAATAGATGAGCATATGCAGCTGTTGGAATATCCATGATTTATCACTAATTAAAATTAGTCAGGAGCTTAGGGTGTGACTCAGTGGTAGTGCGCTTGCCTATCATGCATTAGGCAGTGGGTCATGCATTAGGCAGTGGGTTTGATCCTCAGCACCACATAAAAATAAATAAATAAAATAAAGGTGTTTTGTCCATCCACAGTCAAAAAATATTTTAAAAAATCAATCAGATACAGGACAAGATGTGGAGTATAAAAATCAGATAACATAACCAGACCCATATATGTATATCTGCCTTATAACCTGAGTAAGCAAATGAAAATGGTTTAACACAATGGCTCTAGAACACACTGATCACATCTGGGGTGTGGAAGTGGAGGGAGTTGAAAGAGATGATCATTCTGCATATTCGTGTTTTTATACTGAATTGTTTTCCAATGTCACAAAACACATTTGCTCTGTTCGAAACATAAAACACTAAGATATTTTTAATTAAAAAAATAGGACCATAATTTAGGTAATAAATATGATTGCCTGGAAAAATCGAGCACTCCATTTCATTCAAAGAAATAATCACTGTAATCATTCAGCATGAATTTAAAAATAAGAGAGATTAACTTCCATCACTACTCTTAAATATTTATGTCAACATCTTTACAACATTCTAAATTTGCCTTTTTAATACAAAACAATCGCTGATATGTATTTGCACATGTCAGTGTACATATCAGTAGACCAGTAGATTTTCAGGGTTATGGTATTAAGGTGAAAGAGTCAATCAAATTTGACCTAAAGACAGTAGGGTTTCAAAAATCATCTGGGCATGGTTTCCTTTGCCTACAATCCCAGCAACTCTGGAGGCTTAGGCAAGAGGACTTCAAGTTCAAGACCAGCCTCAACAATTTAGCAAGGTCTTCAACAACTTAGTGAGACTTTGTATCAAAAAATAAAAAGAACTGGGGGTGTCGCTCAATGGTTAAGGACTAGGTTAAATCTCCAGAACAACAACAACAACAGCAAAAATTTTCACCAGTTGTCGAATCTGTAGACTACTTGCAACAGTAACCTAGAGAGAAGCTCTAAAGACATAAAATATTTTTATTAACTCATGAAAATGTTTTAACTATTGCCTACTAGGTGAATAGATTCTATAAAATTCCATTTTTATGTTGCTTACTTGGGAGTAAGGCTATTTTAGAGTACATGAAATTTTAAAGAAGAAATTTTTAAATCTATGTATAAAGTGACAAAATTTGTCAGAAGTTTGAAATCATTAAGGGTTCTAGAAAGTTTCTGAGAGTAAGAGAATATTTAAACTGGGCATGGCGGCACATGCCTCTAATCCCAGTGGCTCAGGAAGCTGAGGCACGTAGATCTCAAGTTCAAAGCCAGCCTCAGCAATTTAGCAATTCCCTGACTAACTTAGCCAGATCCTGTCTCAAAACAAAAAATAAAAAATGCTAAGGATGTGACTCAATGTTTAAGTGCCACTAGGTTCAACCCTGGTAAGAGAGAGAGGGAGGGAGGGAGGAAGGGAGAGAGAGAGAAAGAGAGAGAGAGAGAAAGAGAAAGAGAGAGAGAAAATACTTAAGAATTCCTTAGTTATCACAAAGAATTGAACTTTATAATTGTTTTTTAATGACAAAACTTAACTAAAATGTTCTTAAAATAAAAAATATCCCAAGTTAAAGCATTTAACATGAAAGTATGAACCATTTATTTAATATGAAAGTATGATATAGTTTGTTATATTTTTGTATTAACTAATGAAAAATAATGTAAACTCCTGACAGTATTTTCCCATTTAAAGAATTCAGTAATTCTTCTGCCCTGATAAGTTTTCTAAGTATAATTTAAATACCTTTTTTATAGGTTTGAGTTCCCATAAAACAAATGATTTTCGAATATGTATTACTGAACTGAAATACTAAACTTAACAACAATAAATGTCAAATTACAATATCTTCTTGGTATTAGACACCTTAATTCGACACAGATGAATTAAGAAACATCTTCAGTATACAGAAAACTAGAGAGAGTATATGGAATTCGAACAGAATGTGAAGTAACTTACTACATATATGGTCTAATTTGACAGAAGTCAGGATATGCCCTCCTGCCAAGGTACCCTGCTAAAGGATTTGAATTCTATCATCAACATTCCTTTGAAGCCATGCAGTTGTTACAATCAAATTATTGTCTGGCATATCATTAATCTAATAGTTCAAATTTTTTAAAAACAGTAATTATTCAGTCCCCAGCAGTGCACTGAGGTATAATGATGTAATATAATAATGATTTTATATTACACAGTACCAGAAAGAAAGTGGCGGGACATGTGCTGATCTGAAGGACTAGGCATGCATAAGGCAATGTGGCAGAGACTCCAGGTAAAAAAACTGATTCCCAGGGTTCTGGGGACAGGGTTAGGTGGTGCTACTTGAAACCCTCCTCTCTGGATTTTCTGGGCTTCTCAGTTTTTTGTACATCTCCAAATGATCACAATCATACAATGTCTGTTTCCTGGAATTCCACCCACCAGCTTATCTTGTTGGGCCTCTTAAATAATCTTCTTAGGAGATACCTATAGTACTATTTCTGGTGAATGACCAATATTACTTGCATTTTAAATTTTAGGGAAGAATATTAAAAACACAAAAAATGTAAGTAGGATACCTTAACATAAAGTCTAAATCTCTGAATCATGTATGTGAACAAATTTAGAGAACTTTTCATAAATTCTACATATAAATAATGTATATAAACAAATTACATAAAATATAACTATAATAAATACCTATATTTTATGTAAAATTATAAGCTGTACATTAAATACATATAAATTATTGCCTTTTTTATTTTGTTTTAGTTGTCAGTGGACACAATACCTTTATTTTATTTTTATGTGATGCTGAGAATCAAACCCAGGGCCTCATGCATACTAGGCAAGCACTCTAACCACTGAGCCACAACCCCAGCTTCTTGCCTATATTTTTTTAGAAAAGCAAAGAAAATTTTTTTCTTCCCTCCACTATTTTAAGGGTTATGTCATTATGTTCTCATTGAGTGAAAATAATATTTTACGTATTTTATAAGGAAAAATGCAAGATAAAAATACAAAAGGAATAGATCTCAGTAGGTGTGAATGAAAGATGAATATATATAAACCATTTTTAAAGGAGTCATAAAATAGTATTGAAATTCCAGTGATCTATTTTATTGCACAACCACAAAAGAGAATACCAAACAGTCATTATGATGAACAAAAAATAAATGGTAAAGAATAATTCTCAAGGGGTTGGGGTTGTAACTATGGACCACTTGCCTAGAATGAACAAGAACTGGGTTCAAACCCCAGCACCACAAAATAAACAATAATAATTCTCAAGACATGTTGTTAAATGAAAAGAAGTAAAAAATATTTGTCACAAATATTTTGTTGCTTTTTAAAAATTTGGTGTCATATTCTTTATTGCATATATTTTTAAACATAATCAAATCTGCTATCCATTTGCAATTTCCAATGCAATTTCTGAAGTTTTGTATCTTTCACATTTTAAAAGGAGAGTCTGTGTGTGCTTAAAAATGAAAAGCATGAGGTGGCATAGTCTGAGTAGAATGTTACCATTGGTGAAAATTTTTTGAAGAGTATTTATACTAAGAAACTTGTGAGGCTGAAATGTTTTTGGAAAATAAGACATTGGTAGAGACTTTTGCTGGAAGAGGTATTGAGGAACTGGGGTCAGTAATGGAAAAAGTCTTATTTGGTAATTACACTATATACTATTTTAATCTCTTTAAAAATCAAGTGTATATATTATTTCTTCAAAAACAACTTCAAAAATTTTAAATTATGATGCTATAATGTTTATAGTTTATATTTATTGATTTACCTGTCATATCTATAGGTATTATTCCTTTAAAAATAATGTCAACTCAGTTGGTAGAGTGCCTGCCTCGCAAGCACAAGGCCCTGGGTTCAATTTCCAGCACCACAAAAAAATAAAATAAAATAAAAATAAAAATAATGTCAAAACTAAATAATAGGATGGCATAGAACATTTGAGAGTGATCAGTTCATAAACAACTTCACTGGATAGTTGCAGAATTTGAGTATTGTGGCAGAGTGAGGGTTTATAAAAAACAGAAGATTCTAATTTCTCCACATTTTTGTGAAATCTAATTATTATCTAAATTTTTATTATAATCATTCTACTACATCTATAACTGTGGTCCACTTTATGCTTTGATTATAGCCTTTGCTTCTCTGCCACTGTGACTTATTTTCTAAATGACATGTTTCTTTCTCTTCCTCTCTCCATCCTCCTCCCTAATCTCTTCCTCTTCCCTAAGGTCAGGAGAAACAGGTTTACCTTTCTTCCCCAACCTAAACAAAATTATCTGTCCTTGAGCACACACCCATCACAGGAATGAAGTAATTCAGACTTTGGGGATGGTACCAGAAGATCTCAGAAAAAGACTGTCTCCCAAATTAACAAGTGAATTACAACTCTGGACAGAGAACAAGTAGAATGTAGACTTTAATTCACCTCTTTAAAAACCCTCTGTTCTCCCTGATGGGCAGAATCATAGCATTGGGTCAGGAATCCTCTATTTCTCCTTTGTTAGCAAAGCAATAAAAATTATTTTTCTCTTCTTCTCAAATCCATGTCTTCATTATTGGATTGACATCAGGGACAAAGACTGAGCTTTCAGTAACAGATCCAAAGTAATATTTCACTGTGGGTTTTATATGCATTTCCCTAATGAATAATGATGCTAAATATTTTCTGTGTGCTTACTGGAAACTTACGTATCTTCTTTAGATAAATATCTATTCAGAAATTTTTATTAAATGGTATAGACCTTTGGAAGACAGTCTAACATTTCTTCAAAAATTAAACATAGAATGACCTTATGATCCAGCAATTCTACTTTAGGCTTCTAGATATGTACCCAAAATAAATTAAAACAGAAAAGTTTGCATGTGGATGTTCATAGCAGCATTATTCATAATAGCCTAGAGGTAGTAGAACTCAAATGTCCATCAACTGATGAGTGGATGAATAAAATATGATAGACACACAACTGAAAAGTATTAAGCCATAAAAAAGAATGAATTACTGATATTGTTATAAATATGGGTAAACCTTGGAAACATTATGCTACATGAAAGAATCCAGTCACAAAAGATCATATATTATATGATTCCATTTATATGAATGTTCCAGAATAAGTGAAGCTATGCATAAAGACTGAAAGTGATTGTTTAGGAATGGGAGAGTAGAGGAAAGGAAACAGGGAATGACAGCTACTAGGTACAAGGTCTCTTTTTGGGGGTTGATGAAAATGTTCGAAAATTATATTGATAGTTGTTCAACCAAGTGAGTATACTAACAACCACTATGTTGTACCCTTTAAATGAGGGTATTATATGGCATGAGAGTTGTAGGTCAATAAAGCTGTTTTTACAAAAGAGAGTAGAGTACATTGTGTTTAAAAATTGGTAATCTAGCCAGGTGTGGTGACATGTGCCTATTATCCTACTATAGCTACTCAGGATGAGGCAGGAGCATTGGCTGAGCTCAGTAATTCAAGGCCAGCCTGAGCAATGCAGCAAGAAATTTCCAGGAAGAAAAAAATGAGACTGTATGTATTTGCTGTGTGTATTGGGGAAATAAGCAAATAATCATGTCAACTATGAATTTGTTGAATATATACACTAATGTATATATTTGACAAATGTTTATTAGGTTCTTAGCATAGCATAGAATGATGAATACAAAGTAGTATTAGAGGTATAAAGCTGAAAGATAAAGTATCTGTACAATGGGTGAGAGAGACAAGATGTATGTTGAGCTTGAATCACTAAAGTCTATTAATTTATTCCCAGGTGTGGAGATAGTAGTGGAGGTAGAAGGATTCAACCAGAAAGGATGACACCCAAATTAGGTCTTGATGGTTTCACAGGAAGCTAGCCAAGTAAAAAGCTTACAGTATACTTCTGAGACTCACCCTTTCCTTCCCCACACCCTCCACCAGGGATTTACCCTTGACAAGCATATTGCTATTATTATATCCTCTCTGCTGGCCACAACTGGCTGGAACATAAATACATCCCTGACCTGAACTGCTCCAGATGTTCTCTCCTAGGAATTGGGAGTTTGGACTTAATCAGTCTAGGTGGGTGTAACTTAAACTGAGGGATGTAAATTCAAGAATTATGAGTATCATCTGTTATCTATATGTAGAAGCCAAGAAAACCATCCTGGGAAGATAGATGAAAGAAGCTGGTACCTGGAGAGAAGCAGAGACTAGAAATGAAAAGTAAGTACTACTGGGTTACTGATGGCTTTCTCATTCTTGCTTCCAGGTCTAACAGCTCCTGAATTTTGTTAGATGCCTCAGTAGCCTCCCAATAATATTCTTCTTTTGGCTTAAGTGGATAAAACATAAATAAATGAAAGGATGGAAGGGTGTAAGGGTGGCAGAACAGATAAGCCAGTCAAAGGAGTCAACATAGTCCAGGGTGCAGCAGGGTGAGCTTTGAGCGGTACTCTAGTTCTTTAACTATAATTTCATGCTTTGCATAGTAAGCTACAGTACTGGAGTTTTATATATAATCATTTGTTATCAATGTATTCTCATTAGAGAAAATCATTTGATACCTAATAAATTTTTTCCCATAAAACAACTTCCAAAAGTCAGTGGGTGTGAGGAGAAATCAGTATATGGAACCAACTAGTTGCATGGGTAATTCTTATTTCTGTCCCTCTTCTAAAAATGCAGTTTATTTAATGGACTTTGTCCAATTTCCTTCTGGAATAATTATGTCATAATAAATATATTTGTTATAACAAAGAATTAAAAGAAAATCAGTAGCAGAACTGAATTCTATGGGTTAAAAATGTAAACAAAAACATTTAAATTTGAGGCTTTCTTTTCCCCCCAATGTCCAGAGCAAAGAATAAAATTGCTTAATATTCAATTCATAAACATATTACAAATTAAAATTTAAAAGGCTTCAGAAGTGACACCTGGTAAAGGGATAGTCCAATTAAAAATATTAATTTGAACAAGGATTACAAATATTTTTATATGGAAATGTGGAGGAGTCATAAAGATTTTCAGGTTCATGATTAGGTAATGTGAATAAAAAGAAACAAAAAAGCATTAAGTCTCATACAATTTTATTACCGTTTTCTGCAGACTTTTATCCAACAATAAAAATCTTCTGGTTTATTTTATTCATCTGACCTATATTCAACAACATTTTCCTATTATCATTCAGAAGCATTTAGTAAAAGATGACTACTTTCAGAATTTGTTCTGAAGGGTACCTAGACAGTAGGTACAAATGCCATTTCAGCTTGTGTTGTCCCCACACTGCATGTCATTTTGTAAAACATTGTAACTTTCAAGTATTAATGGAAAACACTGAATAAATAATGAAATCACATGCCACATTGAATTGCATGTTGCTGGAAAAAAAAAGATGGCATTTAAATTCTTAAGCCAAGTCACCTTTGCTTATATACATAATTCACAAGTCATTTTTTTTTAGTACCAGGAATTGAACCCAGGGACACTCAACCACTGAGCCACTTCCCCAGAACTTTTTGTGTTTTATATTGAGATAGGGTCTCACAAAGTTGCTTAGGCCCTCGCTAAGTTGCTGAGTCTGGTCTCAAACTCGTGATCCTTCTATCCCAATCTCCCAAGCCACTGGAATTACAGGCATGCACCATCACGCCCAGCAATTCACACATAATTTTGAGTAATGTGTCAGAAGGAGTATCACTTGTCAATCACATTATGTTTCCAAATAGGAACATTTCATAGAATTTGAGCAGGCTTGTTGATTGTTTAACCCTTAATTTTCTATGACAAAGAGCTGATTTTTATCATTGTAATGCTAATGGAAATAATTCTAATGACAGTTATTCTTCTAGACTTCTATTCAAAATTATTTAAATATTCATTTTATCATTTTATCAACATCATTCTATGTATTAGACATGATTATAAAAGTTCTTGGGAATATAGTTATAGATTTGTTTATTGTAAAAATATTATTTAAAACTGAATATCATTTAGGAAAGCATTATAAATTTTAAATATTAACAGAAAATGTTGAATGAAAATAAATTCTCAAGTCACATGGAGTAAATCAATTTTTTCTAATCCTCTTTCTACTGTATATTAAATCCTCTATACTCATATCCTCTAAATCTCCCCATTGTCCACTGAGCTCTTTTTTTAGGGCCCATGTCTTCCTCATCATTTCATCCCCAGAGTCCAGCACAGTGCCTATATACAGTAGACACTCAAGAGTGTTTATTTGGTTCATCAAATTAATAAAATATTATTTAAGTCCCATCTATTATCGGACCTTTCTCTGGCTAATGAATTTTAGCAGTGTACAAAATAATAAAAAATTTCTAATGAGCCTTATGTTTTAGAATGATGATGCTCATATTAAAAAGTGAAAGTAAAAATAGATGATACAGTACACTAGAAGATAGTAAAATCTCTTTGAAAGAGAATAGTAAATGTGGGAATTGATGGAGTTACAATTTTACCAGGGGTAGTTATGTATTCCTGTTGAGACATGAGTAAAGACCTAACAAGCGAGACAGCCAGCTACAGAGACATAGGGAGAGGGAGAGTACCAGCAAAGGGGAGGGCCAATGCAGAGACCCTGGAATAGAACGCTGCCCATGTTCAGCACAGGCAAGAATGCAGTGTGGTTGCAGTGTTTGAGTAAAGGGAGACCAACAGAAGTCAGGCAGCCAACAGCGAGCCAGATCCCGTGTGCACATCTAGGTCATTTTCAAGATGAGTTCTTAGAACAAGTGATTTGGGAAAACCATAAAGGATTAAAGCAGGGGCATGACATTGTCTCATTTATGTATTTACAAGATCATCCTAGTCTCTGCATTGAGAGTTAGAGGAAAATGGGTGGAAGCAGGGAAACGATGTAAAGGGAGCAGAGGCCCCTGCACAACAGCAAGCAAGATGCAAACATAAAGTAGGTTTGGGGCATGGGAAAAGCTGCCTGCAATGAGTGGGCAGAGTGTAAACAATTGCTGAGAGAGAAAGGGGTCACTTGCATAGCTGTTCAGCCTCTCACAGATACGTGGTGGCAAAAAGGGCAAATCACATAGGGATTGAACCCAGGACAAATCACATTTTTAGATAACAGTGGATATTCTTTTTTGTCACTCTGCCATACTTCGCAAACTGTAGTCATTTAAAGGCTAGTTGCAATAAGAAAACTGAAACCATATCAATAAACATTTCGTACTCTGTTATGTTGAAGTCCATTGGTCCATCTTGCATTTTGACTTTTTTACTCATGCATGCATGACTATGTAACATCATTTCTTGGTCATTTGGAAACTATTTGCTCACTGAGTTATGCAAATATTTCAACTGTTGAAATGTTTCATACAGAGTCTTTCTAAAAATCTTTTTCAAAGATTACTCCAATATTACTCCAAATTTTATCAGTGGTTTTAAAAAAAAAAGAACTTTTAAGTTCCAGGAAGCTCTCAGTGTCCAATATAAGTTGTTCACAATTCTAATTTTCATTTGAAAGCTCAAAATTTATCACTGGAACCAAGGATTGAACTCAGGGGCACTCGGCCACTGAGCTACATCCCCAGCCCTATTTTGTATTTTATTTAGAGACAGGGTCTCACTGAGTTGCTTAGGGCCTTGCTAAGTTGCTGAGGCTGGCTTTGAACTCGTGATCCTCCTGCCTCAGCCTCCTGAGTCCCTGGGATTACAGGCGTGCGTCACCACACCCGACTATTTTTTTTAACAAAAGACTCTCTCTTCATTTGGGAGCAAATATCTGCCAAATACTCATTTATGAGCAATGATAATTTTTCCATCAGTTGTTCTTTCAAATAAAAGGTCTTCCATGTAAACAAAGCAAATCCTTTTCCTAGAGATAGCTATGATACTGTAGTATGCCTCAGAGCATATTAAAAAATACATACACTCCAAGGTTGAGATTTAATATTTTAACTGCTTCTTTCAAGACATTCTTAATTAACTGGCTTTTTTTAAAACTGGAAGTACATGTTGATGACTTCTACAATTTGACAGCACTACATTAACTGTGCTAAGATAAAACCAATTTTTCCCATCATTGCTTTTGTATTTTGTGTTTGAGCAAATGTCTACATAGTAAAGTAAAAATTTTAGGGGTACAGAGAGAACACTGAGTCTCTATAGGAAAAAATGTCCCTGTTAAGATCCAAGACAAGCAACCCTTCATTAACTCATGAGCAGGGCAAAAGAACCTAAGGGACAGAAAAGGTTTAGAATGTAAGGATCCACTTCACAGCCCATAAAATACTTCGTAACTTTCTACTTTTTGTAAGTTGTCTGGAATGCAGCAAAACAGGAACAAGACCTTAATAGAAAGAGACCATTAACCTTGTGAGTCTAGGGGCTAACATTTGATGTGGACCATAATACTGTGTCCCAATCACCAGGTTAACCACCCAACCAATAGAGACATTGATGTATGCTGAAATCTACACATCGGACCAGACCCCTTAATAGGGAAACACAGTATTACTCCATATCCCAGATATGAAGGAAGTCCAGCTCCTTTGGATCATATATATCTCACCTAATTATGCTCCCTAGCAAAATCCAAACCTTACACCCTAGTGGCCTGTCATGCTCTTTAGATTGCCCATATTCTTCCCTGAGAAAGTATATATTCTTCTTTGCTTTCTAATAAAACTCTCCCTCTCTTTTCTGAAACTTGAGTTGTCCTCAATTCTTTTCTGTGATAGAGTCCTGAACTCAGTAGAGGTCTCCCCTGGCTTCCTGGGACTCCCATCTAGTGATAGTAGTTGTATGACTGCTTGACATGACTGCAACCATCTTGTTTCATAACCACTATGATTCCTCCAGAATAACCCTAGCCAGTTTTTCCTGTGTAGTTTCCCAGCAAACTGAAAATAAACAAAAACCAATAGTGTGGTACATGGAGCTTGAACCCTGACTCCAGGGTGCATTCCAGGTAAGATGAAGTCACTTTTCTCCTAACTCACATATACACCCTTCTTTCTGACCCAAATTGTGGGTCTGATCTTGATGCTGCCATATCCTCTCTTTCTTAAGTCATGGAGATTTCCAGCAAGGTGAGGCAGGATGTCATTAGAACTGGATATACTCTATAAATTATAATGAGAAGTAAAACTCAGAGGGTCTTCAGAAGGAAGACTATGACTGTCAGGCTTAGGTAATTAGGTATTTTAAAGTAAAGTATTTTAAAAAGTAAGAACAAACCATTCATTATCATTACTATTTTAACTATGAGAGGGGAAAATGAATCAGTTATGCTTCAGGAAGAAATATATGGGTCAGAGTGAAACACATGGTCAACTGGAGTTAAAGCCACATGTAGAGTAAAAAAGGCCTAAGTCTGCGTGGTGATACTGGTTAGAGTTAGACAAAGTGTTGAATCAATTGGGATTGTGGTTTGGTTGAGCAACTATATGGAAGGGAAAGGTTAAGAGTTATGTGTACATGCCAGAGTGTATAAAGACTGACTTTGAAATTTAGGCTGGATAGGGAGGAAAATAAAGACATAGTGGAGTAAGTGACAAAAAGATGGTAGGGGCAATAATCAATGTGTCTGAACAGAGTAAAATGATTATTTTATTCAGTTCTAATTTGCATCTTGAAATTGAGAGGTAAGAATTAGAAAGTGAAGTTTGAAAATGAGATTAAGGAGGTTTGCAATAATAGAGAAGGTCAGAGGTGTAACTGAAGAAGTGAGAAGCAATGGGAAGATCATGAGTATGGTTGTTGACTGAAAGGAGATCTGGAAGCTGAAAAAAATTCACCCACCAACATTTTGGAGTAAATAGAGTGTGGTCTCTGGATTCTTAATACCTGGATTCAAATCAAGTGGACTTCTACCTGTTATGATTATAGACAATTTACTAATTGTTCTATAACTTCTGTTAAATGGAGGTGATGATTACAGCATTTAGTTCATGGGGTTGTTATGTGATTTAAATGAATCAACATATGTAAAATATTCAAAGCAGTGCCTGGCACATAGGTAACAAACACTGTTATCAAAGGCATTTTTTCTTAAAGCAGTTGATATTACTCAGAATTAGGGGAGGAGGAATAATGGAGAGAGCTTCAATAAATCCAGTTAAAATCTTCACAAACGAAGTGTCTGTTACCCAGGAGCTGTACACAGTGATGACATGAGAAATTGAATGTTATAGGAAGGAGGGAGGTAGCATGATCTGGAAGTGACAGTGAGACCAGTGAGGATGGTAAGAGTCCTGCTGTATGAGGAACACTTGCAAGCCCTATGGGGAAGGCGATGTCCCCAAGGTTAATCCTCCAAATTCCTCTCAGTGTATCAACAGCATTTCAATAGTAAGTCAGATACTTAAATCTTTAAAACTATGGTTGACTCCTGCCTCCAAGGTTTAACCTGTTGTATCCATCACTGTGTTCTCAAGTTTATCTCTGCAGAATCTTTCATTTATTTCAACTCTCACTTTGTTTTAATTTTCACTGTCAGCAGCCAGACTTAGTCTTTCTTTACTCCTCACCTGGCAGTGTCATCATCCCAGCTATTGGCTTTAACTCCAGTCAGTTCTGTTTTATTCTGTCCTATGAATTTCTCTCTGAAGCACATCTGTCTGATTCATTTGTTCCTCTCACACTTGAAATGATAACAATAATCAATGGTTTGTTCTTATTCAGAAGCAATCTAACTGCTCTGGTCTGACATTCAAGGTCTTCCTTCTGCCATCAGCCTGAAGATCCTCTGAGCTTTAATTTCCACTACAAATTCCAGAGAATTCCTTGTTCTGAAGATTCCCTTCCTTGGCTTCCCATTTTAAGAGGATTTGCTGTTTGTCCTCTCTGCTCTTCAATCTCTCCTTGTCTTCTGAGGATTTTTGCCTTTCCTAGCTGTTTTTCTGGATCTTTTGTGATTTAAAGGTTGAGGAATTATAACAGGAAAGGAGTTGGGGGATCTTTACCATGGGTGGGCCAGGAGTATGCTTTTGTAGATTAAGGAGGCAATTCGCAGGTTTTTGTAAGAAAGCATTCAAAGGCTCAGCATGGGAGAAAATCCACTGCTTTGAATCTAACAGCACCATCCTTTCTATGGAGGACTGTTTCACTGCCCTACTAAACCCGAATGACAACTGGTCGGCAGATGAAGCTAAGTGTTTAAATCATAACCATATAATTAACATGTCTATGGTAAGACTGAAAGAACTGCCACAGCGGTATTTTTTCCCAAAGGCAGAGCAGCATGGCTCGGCTAGTAAAAATAGGTGACCTAGATTTGTACCTGAATGCTTAGTCTCAGCCTTTGTCCTCTTTGTAACCCCAGTGAACTCTCCAGAATTCTTACCATCCTTGAAGTCAGTAAGTGCTAAGGAAGAGGCTTCATGAACAGAGCTCAGGGCTGGAGCTATCGACTGCCTCTCTGGTAGTCTGGGTCATTTGAAGTGATTATATATGCATACCCTCTTCAATCCTCAGCCAACAAGCAAAGTCCTGATGACCGAAATTACATTTTCTGTTTCTGGGCAAGGGACTCTTCCCCACTGCTACCACCACCACCACCATCTTCAGCAAGGTAGGAGGCCATGCCCATTCTTTAGTTGTGGTGGAGAGGGTGACATATCTGCTTTTCTTACCAATTGTGCTGTGACCTGCTGGAGTTTTAAAAATACAATGTGCATTTTTAAGTAGCTGAAAAGTTTGAGTGGCTTTAGCCTTTATTTTTTGTTTCAAGTGGTATCTACGTAATCTGCCCTTATAAGGGAAGGCATATACATTATGTTTCTCTTGCTGCTAAGAACACAGACATTGGAGGAAAATGATATTAAATGTTATTAATAATAAAAAAAATGGCATCTGTCAGGAATCCCCACATTCCTCTTCTAGATTTCTAAGAAGGGAATTTTTTAGGCCAAGTAAGTACCTCCACAGGCATCTAGGTAAACAGAGAAGACAGGATTAAACCACAAATAGAAAGTGTTTCTAGATAAAACAATCAAAAATGGAGCTCTCCCATGGAGGTTCATGGGATAAGAGAATATGGGGCGGGGAGGGTCTGGGACAAGATTTACTTACCTATATTCCCATTTTGCCTACTTCTATACTAATTGTTCTGTGCCCCTCTCTTTTCTAGGGCTTTACTAATGTGCACATGGAAAGCTGTGACATCTTTCCTCCTGCATTTCACTGGTCACAGCTTGCATTCCTATAAAAAAAAAGGCAAATGAACAAGAGAAAAACATAATATTATTTATTTGATCCAAGTTTACATGACACAAGAGCCTACAGAAATGAAGACCCAAAAGACCCTGGGAAAACCATGAGTATCTATGCTTAGGATCAATGAAGAATGTACAGCCAGGTAGAAATGTGATTGAACAAAAAAGGTATGATCTAATTATAATAGACTGGGGGCAGAAAGATAAGCAAAGCCTGTCTGTTTAGATTCTTCTTGGCCTTTCTGGGTTGTAGCATTCCTTTCTCCCAGTGAGCAGGACTCCTCCAGAATGCCTTTGAAGGAGAAGAGAGAAAGGAGAAAGACCTTTCTTGGTTTGATAGCTTGCTTTAGGGGGAGAGGGGTTCTATTTCCTATGATTCACTTTGAGGAAGAAGAATTTGCATTTTCCTGACTCTCTTATGGGAAAAAAGAGGGACAAACCTTTAGACAAGGTGGGCAGGAAAAGAAAGAGACTTTGCTTCTGAGGCCATTCAATTTCCATTAGCTCAAGTACAGTCATGTGCTGTAACAAGGCTTCAGTTAGTGAAGGACCTCAAAGGTCTGATAAGATTATACAACCTAGTGATATGATGGAAATCTTAGTGTAAGTATACTATGGTGTGCACACAATGACAAAAATGTGTAGCAATGCATTTCTTTGAACATATCCCTGTCATTACATGACACATGACTGTACTTACCATGCCAAACATCATACTTCAGTGTGTAATTTTCTGAGTCCCAATACCAACCATTTCTGGGATTTTTTTTCAGCTTTAGAAGTTGAAGAGTAGTAGAAGTAGACTGGAGGTTAGAGGAAGGGAGCAAGGATTTAGCTTGAAAGATTAAGAGGAAAAAAGGGGTGAAGTCTTACTGTATATAGTGATCAGAATTCTTTATTCTAGAATTAGAAACTGGAAAACTGCCTGTATTCATGCAAAGTTTTGGACTTTTTTTTTTTTTTTACCTGCTTCTCCATAGACAGACTGTACCATAAAAGCCTTGTTTCTATTAGAATTTTAGAATCTTGGCTGGGGATATAACTCAGTTGGTAGAGTGCTTGCCTTGCATGCACAGACCCTGGGTTCAATCCCCAGCACTGCAAAAAATAAAAAAATAAAGAATTTTAGAATCTTACATATAGCAATAATCAAGCAAAGAAGCACACTTTACTGTATCCTGACACAATATGACTAAATATACTATAGCTATGGCTTCCAAGCTGGGAACCATGGTGCCATGGTAAGCAACTCTCCTTGGTGCTGCTGCATCTGTTAAACATTCCAGGAAAGTACACTAACATTTTTCATGCCATATGAACCACTATGATAATTTGCTTGAACTTAAATTATTTCATAAATTGGTCTGTCAAGTACTTTTTTTTTTTTCATTATTGGGGATTGAACCCAGGGCCTTGCACATGCTAGGCAAGCACTCTACAACGGAGCTACATCCCCAGCCTTTAAGTATTTCTTTTGACTCACAAAATCCTATAGGCACTATAAGTTTTCCAATTTCTACAACTTCTCTCATGATTTTGATGAGATGAAATAATCTATTCTGTCATCTTCATTTGAAATATGATGTCCTACTAATCTTCGTATTCAATTTCAAATGTTATGTGCTTATTACCAGAAGTAATTCCTTCTACCATTCCTAGATATTCTCAATCCATTACAACACTTGTACATTCTGTACTATCTTTTCTCCAAAATACTGTGAACTCTCTAAGAGCAGAAACTGTCTCCTTTATAGAGATTTCTAGAGATAGAAGGGACTCCAGAGATTATTTACTGCAAACCATCTTTTTCATGATCAAAGGCACTGAAGCAGAGAAAGAATACTCGATTGATAAGAAACCGCACAATAAACTGAGACCAAATCCCATATTTTCTGGTTCCTGGTAATATGCATTCCTACAGAGAATGTCAAAGAATAAACTTCTAAAATTTTTTTGTGAATATATTATTAACTAATCATGAAATTAATTGACTTAAAATATAAGGATAGTATAAATCATCAACATCCAATCTTCTAAGAAAAAAACTAGATCTAATATTTATATTGAGATTGACATTAAGATAATTAAAAATAATTTTATTCACATTTATTTGCTGTGTGGAAAATCTGGACTTTAAGAATTTTCCATACATTTCTAAACTAATGGGGACTGGAGTGTGACAATAAATGTCCAGTTTGCTGTATTTATTTGAAAAGATATATATCTACGAAACATAATGGTGTGAACCTATGTGACCACATGGAAATTGGTCATTTTAGACTATAACTGTAAATTATGATGTTAATGCCAGCTGTGATTTTTTTTGCCATATGTAATTATAGCTTATGGCTAACAAGTTTAGGAATTTTTGTGAAATAATGAAGATATACATTTTATACTATAGACTATTAATTTTTCATAGTAACCATATGTTTTTGCTTCCTTTAAAAAAGAGTATATTGACTGTTGTTTTGGTAAATAATAGCATAAAACAATAGAAGCCTACTTTTATTTGATTTTTATAAAGCTGAATATTGATTTTCAACATATAATGTATTATGATTCCAATACATATTTATAATTTTATTTTTTCATTCAATACTGTATCTACTCTATATGACATACATTTTATAAAAAGCAGCTCATTTTAGCTCACCCTAAAGTTACCTAATCCAATCAGGGGCTCTGACAGTGTTTATATATAAATTGCATATACAGCTGAATTCTCTCTAACACACACACATGCAATATGGTGAGTTCCTATAATTCTGTTTAATTTCTTTATTTTGCATCCTTTTTGAATATAAGTTGGACTTTTCCATACAAAAGTTTAGTCACTGTTGACACAATTTCCTACCTCTCCCAGTTCCTTAGTGGGATGAATACAAATATCTGCTTTATACAGTCTCTTCGTGGTGTCCACTTCCTATGGGACAACTAGATCCAACCTACTTGACTTCCACTTTGACCCCACACCATGCATGGACTGCACAGATATGCTGTGCACCCCCAGTTCTGCTTTGGGTAATACCCTGGATCCCTTAAAGACTTTGGGGTCCCGTTCCTCCTTCTTGCTCCCACACACTTGGTGAATGTATCTGGGATGGCTCCCCTTTCTCAGGGCCTTTAGAAGTATACTGCCTTCTTCTTTCTGGAATCTGCAAATAATAAACTATTTCTTTTACTTCATGTGATTTGTTGTGTTGTCTCCTTTGTGCCTCATCTCTCCCAATCAGGTTTCTGCTAGAGAGAGATTATCTTGATAAGAATAAACTAGACAAGGTTAGATAAGAGCCACAAGGATGTCTGCAATATAAACAAGTTTCCTGTAAAAGAGACACTTGGTCATGGGTCAAACATTTAGGCTTTAGGCTGTTTGCCAGGATAAAGAAATATCCTGCAAACAGCACACTAAACATCCATGACACAAGCCCCTGGAGTCCCATCAGGGTGAGACTAGAACTTATAGCCACTTTTGTAAGAGAGACCACAAAGCAAAATGAGAAAGAAACACACACACACACACACACACACACACACACACATCCCATGCAAATATATTTCATGTACTTGAATATCCCCAGAGTCACAGGACTATAAGATTTCTTATGACCCTGACTCTTTGGTTACTTTTTACATTTTCCCAACTCTGTAGTGAACACTGCCATTCAAAGCTGAAGATTCTGGATAGATAGTTCCAAAGTGAATTAGTGTTATTTAAGATCAACTGTTCATATTACTATACATCTTAAAAAATACATTATTTAGCCGGGTGCGGTGGCACACACCTGTAAACCCAGCACTTGGGAGGCTGAAGCAGGAGGATCGTGAGTTCAAAGCCAGCCTCAACAACTTAGTGAGGCCCTAAGCAACTCAATGAGACCTTGTCTCTAAATAAAATACAAAATAGGGCTGAGGATGTGGCTCAGGTGTCGAGTGCCCCTGGGTTCAATCCCCAGTACCAAAAACAAAACAAAACAAAAAAATGTTATTTAGTCTTATTTTGTTCTTTATCTCAAGGATTTTAATATTTGTATTTCTTTTTTCTACTTAAGATTTTTCAGATATTACGGGTTCATTAAAGAATCAAGAATCAGAATCAGTTGCATGTGTTAGATATTCGAAGTAAGATAGGTTTCTGTTCTGCATTAAATAAATGTTATAAATTCCAGAAAAAATTTGTTAGAATTACATCAAATTTTAAATATTTCTCCTAATAATCTGATTTTGTTTTGCATTTCATTACATTGCACAACTTACCTGCCTTGTAACACTCCAGCACAGAAGGAAATAGGAATTCAAGTAACAAATGCCATGCATATTTCAGCCTTTTGATTTCTGTTTGGATGAGATGGGTATTGTAGACTTTCAGGCAACTACATTATTTGCTTTAATGAGGGATTGAGCCTATTTTTACAATGTAGCGAAGATTTCACCCTTTTAGCCAAAGTTATGCTTAACACAAAACACACTACTCATCATCTCTCTTACTCTTACATGGTTCTTCAAAATGTTTATTTTAGGTAGAAAAGGCTTCTTAAATATTTCTGGAACTAACTATTTAAACAAAGAGTATATACAATATACTTTGGAATGAATATTAAAGACACAGGACTGTTATTAAAACGAGCAGACAAGCACAATATAAAGGCAAAGTAAAAAAGAATTTTTTTTTTTAACTCAACACCAAAGCTGAGAAGCAATCTGGAGATAAAGAGCAATCAAGACAAAAAGATCAAAATGACTCACTTAAGTAGCCTTCTAAAAGCCTTTCTCCATTATACTTGCTCTATAACCTTGAGCAGGCCTGAATAGATTTAATCCCCTTGAGTGAATCTTATTTATCTGAGGTTATTTTATGATTTATCTGAGGTTATTTTATGATTGAAAAATGCAGACTTTCAAAATCAACTATATGCATTTAGAATATTGGCTTTTGGTAAAAACAAAGCAATCTTTGTTTAGTATACATTAAGTAGTTTTAGTCTATGCTGCTGATTATTTTAAAGTTTTTGCAGGTTTATTTTTAAAAAGCACTCCCTTATTTTAATTTTAGCTGGTTTAAAATAAACTGTACAGTTCTGCAGTTGGTTTGCTAAATAACCTTAGGGAAATCATATAATATTTCTCTGATTCCTTCTCTCTCGACTATTTAAAGAATAAAAAATAATCTATATGACTTGGAAAGGATACAAAAGTTCTATAAATGTTACTGAGATTTGCATGATACAAGATATTTAATATATTATACATCTTTTATAAAATAAAGGTATAATCTTATATAATAACTCCTCTAATTCACCATCAACTTTCAGGAAAAAAAAAGCTCTGAGTAATAATAATGTTGAAATATGCTTTGGGCCTTAAGTGGAAAAAACTCAGGTGTTAAATAATTAATGACCAAAAAACACACAGAATGAATAAATAAGAATAGATAGGTAATATTACATTAGCTGAGAAACCAGGGAACTAGAGTAGTGAAAAAATTAGCCAACAGGGCAATTCACTCTTCCCAAATTTGGTGGAAAAAGAGCAAGGAATACAGCTCACCCTGTATCTGTTGTTTTTAGGTTGGGAATATATAAGACTAAACAAATATTAGAAGACATGAAAAGTGCAAGTTTATAGCTCTTTCTATTCATATGACATAAGTGATGAGTTTCAGAGTAGTGACCCTTGTATTAAAATAAATTCATGATGCTCCATAAACTCAGTATAAATTAAAGACAATGAGTTAAGAGAAATAATGAGATAATAGTAGAATCTCAAATCTAATCCCAATCCTCCTTAACCTTAGACATGTCTCAATTTCTTCATTAAACAAAAGAAAACTTGAAAAAACACTTAATATGAATCCACCATGTAAATGAATCTTTAAGTATATGATACATTAGTATTGTCAATAGGTAGAATGTTGTAGGGACATCTCTAGAGTTTATTCATTTTGTTTAACTGAGAGTTTATGCCTTTTGATTAGGAATTTCCAATTTTTCCTTCCTTCCAATCCCTAGTAACCACCAGTCCATTCTTTGAATCTATGTATTTGTTTTAGATACTTCATACAAGTAGGATCTTGTGCCTTTCTGTCACTGGCTTATTTCACTTAGGGTAATGTCCCTCTTACTAATACCTCATCTTTACATAGACACAAGGGAGTCTAGGTGCAGGATTCCTGCTACATTTTTCTTTTCTTTTTCTTTCCTCTTGTGGGTTTAATGAAAATGTGTTTGAAGCACAGAGCATGGTACCTGATAGAAGGACATTTTAAAATGATTTTTTTTACTAATTTATGGCTAAGTATGTTTGAAGGTTGGTATCAAAGTAACAAAAATTATTACACTGATGTGTTCCATAGTTTTATACCATTAAAATTCTCTTAGATTACTCACCCACAGTATGTAAAAAAGAACTAAAGTGAAAGGTACAATGGCCCAGCACAGAACAACTGAAGGTTTTTTATTGCCACCTCCCCACACCCCCCCAACCCTGGGACCCAGTAAGGGGTGTACTCCGTACATATCTCCCTTCATCACTAAATGGAAACACAGGGCTGGGTTTTAGTGTCTATTTGCTTCTAAAATCTTGGGGAGTGATAAATATACTATTACTTTCAGAATACACTCTTGTACCTACACTTAATCTCTTCATTTATATATATATATATATATATATATATATATATATATATTTTTTTTTTTTTTTTTTTGTACTGAGGATTGAACCCAGGGGCACTTGACCACTGAACCACATCCCCAGCCTTATTTTTGTATTTTATTTAAAGACAGAGACTCACTGAATTGCTTAGGGCCTCGCTAAGTTGCTGAGGCTGGCTTTGAACTTGCAGTCCTCCTGCCTCAGCCTCCCAAGTGCTGGGATTACAGGTGTGCGCCACCGCACCCGGCAATCTCTTCATTATTAAAAGACACATTTATGGAAAGATCACTTACTAGAAGTCCAAAAGAAATCTTAAACTAAAATTATGATTAATTACAATTTTAAGCATTTTATAGAATTTTTACATGGTATATAACTAGAAAATAATGACCATTATATTAAAACACACATTCACCTTGCCTTCAATATAAAAATGCAACTTCTTGAAATTTTCCTTAGGGAATTATTTTTAAAAAGTTCATGAATATATGTTAAATGTGCTTACAATAGCAGAAAGAAAACCAACTTAAACATTCATCAAGAAATTGTGAATGTTCTGAACATCATCAATAGATATCAACAATGTTCATCAATATTATTCTGATTTCCTAAATAATGGCATTTACACAGAATGTACATGCAGTAAAATACACAGCTTTTATATATTAGTAAAATTGCACAGTTCTAGAAAATATACATAATGTTTTAAGTTCCAAGTGGGTAATGAAATAGCATGAACACTTTAATACTAATTTACCACGTGTATGTACATAAGTGTATACTTACATACATAAAAAGCTTATTGTGTACTTCTCAGAATAATTGCTATATATGTTTTCCTAATTTATGAAATAATTCTCTGACTTCTTTTTGCATTGAGCATGAGTAACTTTATGTTTAAAATAATTAAAACTAAAATAACCAAATGAAAATTTGGAAATCAAAAATACCAATAACATTCAAAACAGCCTTATGCTAAGAATTTAAAAGTTAAGGATTTGAAATAATAGAATTTTAAACACATAGTCCAATTTCTTCATTTTTCAAAGAAAGTAAAGCCCAGAGAGGTGAAATTATCTCTTGATGTTATGCAGCTATTCCTGGTATGTACCTAATACATACCAACCCTCTGATTCTATAAAACCTTCAAGTTTGTTATTTTCTTTCCAAATAATTAGGTATATGTTACACAAGCTTAATTTTTTTTTATGGCCATAAAGATTATACCACAACACCATAATCTGAGTAAAGGATCTGGCCCATGCCAAATCCAGAGATAGTTTCTAGACAGTGTACTCTCTTACGTTCTCCCCTACTCAACTGGTTGTTTTTTTGGTCTTGTTTTTAAAATATAATGTTGAAATAATGCCAAGACAATGCAATCACCAAGGTTTCAATAGTGCAGAGTCCTCACTTTGATTTATGAGAAACTACCCACCCCCCCAACACACACCCCTTGTAAGTCTTGAGCGCATTCAGCTGCTTAAGGCCTTAGAGATGGAAAAGAGCTCCCTACTGTTTCAAAACCTTGGTAAAGTGGAGAATCCACATTCCATCCATTCCTCCCTGGGAGAGTGTGTGTCAAGACTTCATGAAGATCCTGCTGCTGAAACCACCCAGGTGATTTTCACAGCCCTAGACCTCATCAGTCCAGAAGCTCTGCTGCAATATGCCAAGCCTGATTACCTCTCGGCCACCTGCTCCTTTCGCCTTCTTTGAGTAATAGAGAAGTCCAGGGCACTTTCCTATGTTTCTTTCTTTTTATAAAATTTTTTGGTAGTTGTAGATGGACAGCATTCCTTTATTTTATTTTTTTATTTTTATATGTGGTGCTGTGGATGGAACCCAGTGCCTCACACATGCTAGGCAAGCGCTCTATCACTGAACTGCAGTTCCAGTCCTTCCCTATGTTTCTTAAGCAATTCAAGCCAAGTATTCCTCACCCAGTTAGTATTTCAGTAGTATCATCCTTTCGAAATTCAAAACTGAGGAAATAGTATGATTTCTTGTAACTCTTAAAGTTCTTGAGAATTTATTAAGATAGACAGTAACTCCCAGTAGGGTAGAAACCAGATAGAATTTTAAGTAATGTGGCAGCTAAGATCAATTTAATTTTTTGAGGGGGGTGGGGGGAAGGATAAAAATAGGCAATTATTCTTACCAAATCTATTTAAAGTTTTAACATTCTATTGGCTATGACAAAAATAAAACACTTCTTGAGAAATATGAGTCTTAATGGTGCATAGTATTAGTGGCACATATTATTTCAATATTAAATAAATTTTACACTAACAGACTAGAGTTTAGATATGCAAAAAATGTATAGTGTGCACTGTTCTTACTGAAGACCCCAAAATATTTGTAAAAGTATTAGAGAGTAAAATTATTTATAATCCTCAAAACTTAAACAATTTTCACCAAATATAAAAATATTTAGGCTGAAGCAACTACGCAATTTTATAATTCACATCTTTTTCTTGAAGGTTTATGCATTTCATTTTATTTGGCAGTTATTAAAAATGGTGAGGAAGGGCTGCACATTCTTAAGGGAATTCTGTTAAAAAGAGAATTGTTATATAATATAGAATTCTTACTAAGAAACAAAAAATACCCGCCTTTGCTTTCTCTTAGTCTCCAAGGATAGTTTAAGGACCCAAGAAGGCTAAATTTGAAGATGCAGATTTTCCTCAGAAGTACCATAAAAACAAACAGTCTGGAAGGTTTTGATTTCTACCACTTAGATGTTCATGAGGTTTGTCAGTATGTGCAAATGATTACACTCTCAACTTATAAAATAAAGTCATGAAATCATGAAGTGGAGTAATAACAAGTACACTGATTTTCTAAGACAATAAAGTTGTAGAAACTACCATCATTACCTCCTTCAAATTATTTTGAGGAGGGAAAAAAAACAAATTGCAAGCTTACCTTTCCTAAATAAATAGTGGAAATTACTTTGTAACAACTTTATATGTTGTATATTAATCATCAACCCAACAATTACATATATACTTCAACATTTTCTCTTCTAGTGGTGGAAATAACAGAACATGTGTCTATATAAAAATAGACATTTAATAGAAACTATTTCATTTAATAGAAACTATTTCTAAGAATATCATAGTTTAGTTCCAATAACTAAGAAAATGCAGCTGGGTGCTGTGGCACACGCCTATAATCCCAGTGGCTCCATGTGGAGCCTGAGGCAGGAGGATCTTGAGTTCAAAGCCAGACTCAGTAAAAGTGAGGTGCTAAGCCACTCAATGAGACCCTGTCTCTAAAGAAAATACAAAATAGGGC
>JAJEJO010000780.1:333069-382979 GCA_020662805.1 Glaucomys volans
GAAAGAAAGAGAGAGAGAGAGAGAGAGAGAGAGAGAGAGAGAGGGAGGGAGGGAGGGAAAGAAAAGAAAAGAAAAGAAAAGAAAAGAAAAGAAAAGAAAAGAAAAGAAAAGAAAAGAAAAGAAGAAAAAGGAAAAGGAAAAGAAAAAATTGCAACATTACATTAACAACCTGAAATTATTTTGCATTTTAAGCCCAAAAGTTTTGGCTGTACAACTGCTGGGAACAGTGATAAGCATCGTAAATAACTCTTTCCCATCACAAAGACCCTAGGCAGCTACCTACCAAGTAAGAGCAAGGTGAAGTTTATTTGAGAAAATCTGGGGTTTATGGGAGTCCAAACTTTTAATCATCTTCAAACAATTATAATATGACTCTTATGTGCACTATGAATGACTGCACCATTAAGCAAATTAGTGACAACCACCCCCACCCAGTCATTGCCAAAGCCAAAATTTCTTGTGTTATTTAGTTTCTATTTAATGTTGGTTTCTATTTCTTGAAATCTATCTCTCCTGGCTTGGAACTTCTGAGCTCTACCTTTGGTTTCTACTTCCTTTAGTCCTGCAGGTCTTTTCTGTCTGAAATTTAAATGTTATTGTTCTCCTGACTTCTTTCTCAGCCAACTTCTATTCTTAACACTTTCTCTTGCTGAATAGTCATCTCCATCCTTACAGCTCCACTTTTGTGTTCTAAGTAAAATTCATAGACTGGTTTACTGCCAATCAAAACCCTCCAGAGAGTACCCTCCTAATCCATTCTTAACGCATCCCATTTTCCTAGATCTCTGCTACATGTCCTATAAGAAACATTAACAGAATTTACTGCATCATTCTGCAGTTCCTTTTATGTTTTTCTTATTTTTGGTTTGATGCCTGGAAAAACCCCACCATACAGGTAGGAAAACCAGGACATAACTCTCTCTCTCTCTCTCTCTCTCTCTCTCTCTCTCTCTCTCTTTCTGCTTATTTCCTACCTCTAAATAATGATGCCCAGTACCTGCTGACTTTATCTCTTACATGTTCTTAAATACATTCTCTTTCCCCAATCACTTTCCTCAAAGTCTTCTGTTATTTTTCCTTAAAATCTCTGTTATTTTTCCTGGATCTTTGCAACAGTCTTCTATTACTAAAGTTCTTCTTCTCAAATATATCCTCCTCAAGGCTACCAATGTGATTTACGTAAAACATAACCCCAAACATATTCTCCTCCACTTCAAACTCAGAGTCTTTACATTATATGGAAGATAACATCAACACTTGGCAGACTCTCCAAGGACTGTCTCTAATCTTATCCTCTCCTAGATATCCAGCTACATCAAGCTCTTCACCTTCCACTATAAATAGTTAGTTGCCTTCCTTCTTGACTTGGAAGCTTTCTCTGATCCACCTCCACATTCCTTCCAACTTTTTTCCCAGAAAGGATTAATACCCTGGTCAATCAATAATCTCTTATATTTCCTGTTATTTTATTTAAATTAAATGCCTTCATTTTGACTTCCAATTCATGCCTTAAGTCACTAAAATCAGGAACTCACTATTCTGCTCCAGTGAAGTTAGTAGAGAAACTAACTGAAGTCAGTGAAGAGACACACAATAGAAATGGGCTTAATGGTATATATTTCAGTGGGTTGGGACAGTCATATTTTGGAAAGGTGAGCTATGTGGTATCTCAAATGTAACATGTGTGGCTAATCTGTTCCTCTGCTAAATGAGATCCATTCTGTCAATACAAAATGTTGTACAGTCTTTTATAACAATTAAGGGAAAAGAAAAAAAATTTCACATACTTTGACAAATCACAAATACTATAAATAATTTACATGTGTAACCTTCACTCAATTAGTAGTATGGTGAGAAATGAAATCTATGTGAAAAAAGAATAATAGAAATATAAAATATAAGAACCAATGATATACAACAGAGATAGCATTGAAAACAAATATTGGCCATATAAATTCTACATTATTATTAATTAAGTTTATAAAAAATATTTAGAATAGGGAAACCCACGTTTCTGTAAGGAAATTGAGCGTGCAGATGTTTACATAAATAAAATCTCCTCCCTGGAGACAGCATTATGAATACATTTTCCAAACTCTTCAAGGAATCACAGCAAATCTAAAAGTGCAGTGATCCATTGTGAAAAACTTCTATGCAAATTGGCAGTGCCCCATTAATTTATGACAGACTTAGAAATCAAATAACTGTTTGTATGATGTGAGTACCAACCACTTACACTACTTCACTTAAAATAAATGCTTTAGGAAAATATAATTCCATTGTAATCTACTTTGTAAGATTTAAGTGGTATTTGTAAAATGATTTAATAAAAGATCATCAATTATTAAATTAATAATTTAAAATTTCAGTGCATGTTCCATTTTTAAAAGTAATGAGAGGGATTATAATTTAACCTTTAAGTCTCTGTACTAATATATTTTATTTAATAATATATATTATTTATTTTAATAACAATATATTATTTATTAATAATATATTTTATCTATTTTAGAAATCTTTTTATAATTCAATGACTTGTGGCCCAGAAGTTATACTTTGATTGCTGACATGGGGCAATCTGTTTTAGTCTAGGAATTCTCAAATATGTTTCAAATAGCCACATACTAAGTTCTCAAATATTATGTGTTGAAGGCTTTAATTTTTAGATATTTGGAAAATCATGTGAAATAAGCAATCATGCTGAAATAAGCAATTTTAAGAAATCAAAGATTACCTTAAGGTAATATTGAGATACAGTATATGATAGTCCTAGGAATTAGCCTCTGTTCCAAACTCTGCTAGGGTGTATTCTAGTTAAGTTTTTCGACTTGAGGCAACCAGAGTTTATGTTGATTAAATAAATTGCCACTTCAGTACTGACTCCAACAGCCCTACAGTCTGACCTTCCCAGCCCTCCTTCATTTTATAATTCCCCTGCATCCCCCTTCCAACCTATGATCCATCATTAGGATCAGTCGTCTGCATACTCTTACAACTTCTTGTCTCGTGTATCGTTGAGCAAAACCCTACATCTGTTATCCCTACCATCTTACATATCTCAGCTAATATATCTCTGTTCTTCCATACACTCACCCTTAACTTAGCTATTTTCCTTATAACACATATTCAACTGAATAGCAAATTCTACTAGTTCTAAAATATGTCCAGAATCCAAATCATTTCCTCTTTCAATACTTTCTAGTCCAAGCAAACATCATCTTTTTCCAGAGTTATAATATCAGTTTCCCAATAGTTCTGACAGCTTAATCACTCTTCCTGCTCTACTCCCTCCACTCCATTTTAATGCAAAAGTCAGAGAACTCTTTTCAAAAACATAAATCATATTATATTCTTACCTTCTCTACTTAAAAACACAATCACTTTTGTTCTTTTCTGAGAAGTCTCCACTTCCCTGCCTCCTCATCTCTAGGTCTCATCTTCCCCTTGTTCCCCATTCACTGCTACCTACCCTTCTCCTTGCTGTTCTTAGATTAGCCTAACAATACTCCCAGTTGTGTCAGAGCCTTTCCCTAGACTGGCAGTTGGGTTGAATCAAGGATGGAAGGCTTTTTTCTCTCAACTCCTTCAGGGGTTGCTTTATCATTAAATTCTTGGAGAGATCTTTTCTGTACATTGGATTTAAATTTTGTCATCTTGACTAATTTTTTTCTGATACTATTCTGTATTGCACTTATACCACGTATTTTACTCATTTTTTTAAAAAATTGTTCTTGTACCTTCATAAGAACATAAGCTCTGTTAGGTTGTTTCTTACAATGGAATTTTCAGTAACTAGAACAGTGCTTCAACACAGTTTTGCTTAATATATGTTTGCTGAGTGTGTTATGAATCTTCCACAGTGATGATTCATCCTTTCTTGAAATTTAAAGCAATTATTCAGGGAAAAAAAATGTACAATTGATTTTTTAATCATCATTGGAAAGAACTTGAGCTCTGAAGTCAAATATCTTGTGTTCACATTTTGGTTCCACCAATTAGAAGCTGCATAACCATGGGAATAATAACAACATCCACCTCACAGAGGAGTTATACAAAATTGTGTGTGGGGGGGGAGGTCAAGCAAGCCCAAAGGTTGTTTTATAGAGTCGCTGGCCAGAGTAAACACTAGCCACTCTTAGCCATTGTTTTTATTTAAGTGTAGCTAAAGAGGGCAGGGAAATGTGCTATATACCCTGTATGTTGTACCTCATTAAATCTTTTTTCCTGCACTTGAAGCATGAAATACTACTGCATCCCTTGCGGATTCCAGAAATATCCGGAGTCTTCCAGACTTTCAGATTAAAGGAAAGAATGGGTTGGTTGATGTTTTCTCTAGAATTGTGTCATGTCAAGTGTGTACTAGGCATAATTTAATCTATTCTGCAATTACTCATTCTCTCCAGTACTTATTAGAAATGTACAATACTTATTACTGTATGTTCTGATGAAAAGGAAAGGGAACCCTGGAAGGACAAAGAGGCTCCAGAAACACTCTCTGAAACCTGAACCAGTCAGAGACACTGGGGATCCCTAGAGGGGATTCCTGGCTCTCTCGGGATCTCTGAAGCCTTCAGTGTTTGTAGTTTCCATCTTGGGTGTGGGCTGGTGACTCACACTGAATCACCACCACTTACCCAGTCCAGCTGTTTCCATTCCAGAGCTGTGAGAACCTCATTGGTCTCCAGGTTGTCAAAGTAGTCATTTGAAATGCTCTTAAAATTGTTGAAGTGACTTCTGACTTAGAAAAGCAAAAATAATTCTGCACTGGTTTTAGACTTATGAATCAGCCTGGGAGCCCAATTCAAAATTGCAAAAAGTGGAAAAAATTTACTCTAAATCTCCATTTAGAAACCACCCTTGCATGGGGACTCGTTTGATTTATTTTAATGTGAAGGAAAAAGAAAAGAGAGAAAAAATTAAACACAGTAAGAATGGTAACTTAAAAAAAAAAAACTTTGGTCACACTTTAGAAGTTGAATAAAAAGGAATTAAAACTTCTAACTCAGATATTTCTGAATGAATGTTAGGATCTGTAAATATATTTAAATGGAAATCAAGCTCTTTAGGAGGAACATATTTTATTACTGTTTGGGGAAGATTTTGCAAGGCAATATGTGGCAAAGCATTCAAAGTACTAGAGATGAGTTATATCAGACTCTGGCTTATTTCCCAGAAAATACAGCATTCTATAAAGAAAAGCAGTATAATCGGTTTCTTATGCTACCCATTCAGGTGTCTCATGTACAGTGGAAATTTAATCCAGAACTTCAAATAGAAATCTATTTAAAATGTAAAAATATAAGACCAGATACCAATTGCAGTTGAACAATGTTCTTGTGTATAAGAATTTTGAACACATGAAATGTATCATTTTCACAGAATTAATGGAAATAAATTGAAAGTAATATTGACAGATTTATAAAATTAGAACAAATTCATTAAGAAAAAGGTTCCAATTTTACTTCCATGCATAACATAATCAAATAATCCTTCACTGATTTAAAGGCTGAAACAGATTAAGGAAATGCTAGTCACTGTGCTAGGAACAGAAATGCACTTCATAGATATTGAATAAGTAAATGAAGAAAATGAGTGGTAAGCCATGTTCAAAATTAGTTTGGCACTCACAACTGAGATGTTAACACAAACGTTGAAATTAATTGAACAGGTAGGTAATAGGCCCAAAATAATACTAAATTTGAATATATATATAGCCTGGTGCCTTGGAAATTATTTTAAAAGGTGGCTTTAATGGAAGCAACCATGGATAAAGCTGTTGCCAGAAGAGTTAAAGGAATGGATCCTGAAAACCTAATTATTATTATGATTATCAGTTCTGATTCTTTGCTCCAAAGCATAGGTTTTTTGGTGTTTTTTTTTTTTTTTTTTTCCTTTTTTTTAGTTTGAACAATAGACATTTATTTCACTACAGTTCACTACAGTTCTGGAGGCTAGAGTGTCAGCAGGGTTGGTTCCTCTTAAGAGCTGCATGAACCTGTTCAATGCCTGTCCTCTAGCTTCTGGTGACAGTTGGCAATGCTTGGTGTATCTTGGCTTATGGATGCATCACTCCAATCTCTACCTCCCACAGTTTAGGTTCTTAATGAGTTTTGTATCACCAGAGGTGTTTTGTGCCCTATCGGGGCATTTTTGGTTTAACAATTACTGGGGGATGCTCTAGGTCATTGATGGTTGACAACCAGGGATGATGATAATCTCACAGATACAAGGATAATTTTGCACAAGAAAAAATTACTTACATAACTTTGAAATATCTTGCTTAATATTCATATAGTTGAAATATCTATAATTAATCTAAATCTAGAATCTCATTTTATTTTACAAACAATTTATTTTTACATGTTTTTAAAATATACCAAAATTTCCAGGAATGTGACTACAGTATAAATGGAAATATGCATATATATTTGTTGATTTATTTGCTTTTATGACCTCCAAATATGACAAAATTTCTACTGTCTCTCTGGTTTAAGGTCTAAACTGAAATTTTTACTGACCTCTTTCTTAATCTTATTCCTTAGAACAACCTTCTCTGTTAACAAGAGACAAGGAATCCTGATCCAAGTAAAAGAACCTGTCTCCTAAGCTCTGGAGAAGAGCTGTTGTAAATTGGCCATGTCAGGCCTTCTTTTTCTGGTTTTACTAGATCTTATAAGGACAAAGGGACCTCCCAAGGAGAAGTAATCACAAACTCATCCTTTCCATACTAGCCTAAGGGGAAAGAAAGTAATTTAGAAAGTCTAAACAGAGAACAGTTTCTAACTCTGTAGTTCCTCTCTAGAAAGCTTTTCTAACACAATAGCCTACTTTGTCCCTCTATCAATGGTGAGAAAGTGGCCTAGAGCTACTGCTATAGCATACAACCAACACTTAAGTTACCCAGTTACTTTTTGTTATTGTTATTTTGTAAAACAGTTTGGGAAAATGTTCTCAAAAAGTGAAAAGAACTAATAATTGCAATCCAATAATTGTTAAAGATTTTATATGTAGATTTATTGCTGCAACAGAAAATTTTATATTTTTGTAGGGACATACCATATTTAATATTTGATTATTATGTAAATTGATATATTAGGAAATTAGAAAATTTCAATGCACTTTGTATGTCAGTGTATTGAAAATTTTATGTATGGTAAAACAGAAATTTTCCACTAAAAATATGCTAGAGATCAATACTCTATAACCATTTCACTTATTATATATTTTTCCCTATCATTGCTTACAATCTGTCCAGGTCCATTTTTTTAGTTAAAGGGTGATGTGAGATCTCTCTCATACACACATATAGTGGAAAATGCCCTGGGTCTT
This sequence comes from Glaucomys volans, assembly GCA_020662805.1. Lineage (NCBI taxonomy): Eukaryota > Metazoa > Chordata > Mammalia > Rodentia > Sciuridae > Glaucomys > Glaucomys volans. The sequence goes on from JAJEJO010000780.1 coordinate 340,399, forward strand.
AATAACTAGTACTTTTCATATTAAATTAATGTGGCTATTTACACCTTTACCACCTGTATTGTGGTTCCTGGAATAGCATCATTGACATCCTCTAGAGCTTGTTTAAAATGCAGATTATTTAGGCTCCAGAATCAGAATCTGCATGCTATAAGCTTCCTTTCATGATCTGTGTGCACATACAATATAAGAAGCAAAGATTATGAACAAAGGTCAGCAAACTTTTTGTAAATGGCCTAATAGTGAATAGCTTAGGCTTTTGTAAGCCAGGCATTTCTGTTTGAACTGCTCAACCCTGAAGTTGTAGTGCAAAAGCACTAAGATAATATGTAAGCAAATGGGTGTGGCTGTGTTCCATTAATACTTTATTTATGAACACTGACATCTAATTTTAACATGTCATCCAAAATAGTCTTCTTTCAATTCTTTCCCACTATTTAAAAATGTAAAAACCCTTTTAGCTTACTATGGACTGTCAGATTCAGTTTGTGGCCTATTGCTTAAGGACCTCTAAACTTCAGCCCAGTTATCTTTCATAAGGTGATGATTTATGCAGGGGAAACAGAATATCTGAAAGCCCAAAAGAAAAATTGCGAATAGAGGGAATCTAGTTTCAAATACCTGAAAACCATATTAAAGATAAAATGACAATAAAAAGGCAATCACATAAAGAAAAAAACCTTTTTGTTATATATGCAAGGTACATGTGCAATATATGCTTATTCCAAAGAATATTGAATATTATAAGAGAAAGATTTAAAATTATGGAAATCTTTAAATTATGTAAAATTATGCAAAACATTTTCCTCACAGACACATACTGTTAAACCCTACAGGAAGATATTTTTGTATGCATGCAAATATTACTATAGATACAATTTTATATTCCGATTTTCTTACCTGATACTATTTCTGTGGCTTTGTACATGTTAAAATGGGCTTCCAAAAAAACATGATTTTAAATGACAGGCTAATATTCTAGAAAAATGACATGTCACATTTTATTTGGCCTTGATATTTTAAAAGAACAGTACAAAACACAACAAGGATGACTTGTTGATGAATGTGAGGAGAATGAGTAATGGTTACTCAGTTTAACATTCTAAAACCTTAAAAAAGCAGCAGTTGTAGGCAGTACTAATTATAGAGTCCAGAAGATGAATAAAGGTGTCCATTGAGGGATCACCTCCAGGAAGAGTGGGCATGAAAGGAAGAGAACTGGATACATTTTTCATTGCAAAGTTAATGAATATTTAGAAAGCTTGTATTTAAGTGTAAGATATGAAAAGTCAAGTCTTTTGGTATCTTCCTGAAATAATAAATAAATAAGTAATAGTTCTATACAGCGAGGCACAGGATTACTTTTTTTTTCCTTTCTTTTTTTTTTTTTTTGGTACTGGGGATTGAACTCAGGGGCACTTGACCACTGATCCACGTCCCCAGCCCTATTTTGTATTTATTTTGTATTTTATTTAGAGACAGAGTCTCACTGAATTGCTTAGCACCTCGTTTTTATTTTTGTTTTTATTTTTGCAGACTGTATTTTGATTCACTGCACATAAATGGGGTACAACTTTTCATTTCTATGGTTGTACATGATGTAGATTCACATAATTCATGTAATCATATATATACATAGGGTAAAGGGGTAAAGATGTCTGTCTCATTCTACCATCTTTCTTTTTTTTTTTTTTTTTTGACCCAGGGATTGAAGTCAGGGACACTCGGCCACTGAGCCACATCCCCAGCCCTATTTTGTATTTTATTTAGAGACAGGGTCTCACTGAGTTGCTAAGGGCCTTGCTAAGTTGCTGAGGCTGGCTTTGAACTCACGATCCTCCTGACTCAGCCTCCCAAGTCCCTTGGATTACAGGCGTGCACCACCACGCCCGCTTCATTCCACCATCTTTCATACCACCGCCCCCTCCTCCCTCAGCACCTCGCTTTTGCTGAAGCTGGCTTTGAACTTGCGATCCTCCTGTCTCAGCCTCCCAAACAACAGGGATACAGGTATGTGCCACCATGTGCAGCAAGGATAGCCATTTTAAAACTATTATAGTCACAATAATTTATGTGAATAAGAAATTATTGAAAAAAGAAACTATTATGACCATACAGAAGTTATTAAAATATTTATTGTATTGTATTGTATTACTACAGTAGAATAAAGAAAAATAAATAATGTGAATAATGGAATCTTTCCTATTTGGAAGGAAAAATCTTTATAGAGGTATGATAACAAAGAATACATCAAAGTACTAAAACAACGAAATGAATTTTGTAATTCATTGTGTTGGCTTTTTGCAAAAAGTTATACTATTTGCAATTCTAACTTTTCTTCACTTTTGTTATGAGTGAGAAAGATGAGACTGACATATTTCTTATTACTAGAAAAATAATTTATTCCTTTCCAAATTAGAAGTGGAAAGAACTGGATAGGGGACATTATTTAAATGATAAAGTTTTAAATTGCCTAAATTTCCAAAATGTGATTATTTTAACTTAATAACTGGATTTTAAGCATTTCATCAAATTTGTTGAGAAAAATAGTGTGCATTTGTATGCATGCATATTTTATTTGTTCCTTAATAAAGCTCTTCTTGGGATTGATTCTGTGAGGACTGCCTTCAGTAAAATTTCTACAATGACTGGATAAGCTTACAACCTACAATGGTGCCCAAGATACAATCACTAATGATTTGATAAGAGATTAATCTTTTATCTATGAGAATAGCAAATTATTAGGTCAGTCATAACTTTTGTCACAACTTGGCCTAAGTCTACCTATAAAAGACAACAGCAAACTGCCTAGGCTATAATCCTGGTTTTGGAGAAAAGCAACCTAAATGCAGTTGTAAAAATAATCAAGATGAACATGATCAAGTTTTTTTTTTTTAGCTTTCATAAATACTAAAATTGCCTTTTTATTTCTTCAAAATATTACAAATATATAATTGGAAGTCTTTTAAAATGGAAAGTATCTCTCAAGTGACAAATTATTTCACAACAGTTATTTAAAGTACAGATAAATGCTGCAAAGGAGGATACTCTAACATGAAATGGCTTTTGAAAATTATATTTAAAATATGCCTTACTTGACTTGGGGAGATTTCCATATTATAGATGATATTATTATGACCCAAAGAGTAAGCCCTGCTTTGAAGAGCAGGTTTATGATATCCACTCAAAATTTAAATGACTGTAGGATTTTTTTGATTGATGGAACACATACAAGATGATAAAGATGAACATCTGAAATGTACGAGAGTCTGTTGCTGACATTTTGTTGGTTTGGATTTTCTTCTGAAAGGAGAAAATATAGCATGTTGTGGGAAAGCCAAGTTTTAGAACAGAATGAGATGATTTAACATGATTTTCCTTTCAAAATTTATCTATAATAGTCATCTTTATAATTCTAGAAAATATTAAGTTAAAAATTTATACATAATATTTTAAACATTACTTTTAATTCTTGTTGAGGTATGAGTGATATGCAATTAAATATATGTATTTAGTATGTGTAGTTCAATTAATATTTACAGATATGTATGTATATATTCATGAAATCATCAGTATAATCAAGATAAGTAAATATATCCATCATTCCTCAAATTTTCTTTGTGTTTATTAACTTCTAGTATTAATAACCTAATTTTTGCTTGAAGTATTTGAAATGTTTTCTTTCACTCATTATTTCTTTTTAAATTTTTTAATGGTGCATTATAGTTAGTTGTACATACTAATGGGATTTGTTGTTACATATTTGTACATGCACACAATGCATAATATAACAATATAATTTAGTTGGTATCACTCTCCAGCACTTTCCCTCTGCTTTCCCACCTTCCACTCACTCATTCTTTCTTTTCCTCCTTAGTAAATGCTTATCACACATTGAGATGCATGCATGCCTCAGTTTTTATTCAGGGACTATAGACTGAACCACAAGAAATATCATTAATATTTTTTTAAAAACTTCTTAATGAATCTTTTTACAGAGAAGCAAATTCTTAAAGAATAAATTTAAGATACAAATTTTATAAAAATATTATCTGCAGAATTAATTCTTCACCTGTTTTTCAGAAGTATTTTTTACTCCTTTACACTCTGACCATGATGAGAATGAGCTAATATTATTCTTACATCGATTGTGAGATCTCAGCTCTCTTTTATTCTAGGGTATATTGTCTTTCTGCAAAGGTCATTCCCTCCATTAATGGAGATGAAGAGGTATTGAGTTCCCTGGTACATACATGGTTTCAACAGCATTCAGGAGACATTCTATATCTTCTTCAGTGCCTCTGAAAACATAAAACATTAGGAATGACACAAGAACTAAGCTATTTAAATCCCCCCCGCCCAAATTATGCCTTCTGTAGGATTATCTTCAGAAATATCTGATAAGGGGTAGTTTTCTTTTAATTAACCTATTGTTCAAATGGTAAAAATTTAAAAAAATGCCCCTTATAGAAAATATTTTTTCCAGGTAAAAATATCACTATAGATATTTGTAGATAGTTGAAATATAAGAAATTAATGCTAAGCATTATAAAACATAATTGAATCTATTTAGTATTTGCTTTCTTAGTAATTGTACCTTCTTACCTTTTTTGACTTCTAATAAAGAGAGTTATGATGTAAAACATGGATTTCTTAGTCAAGAACTTACCAGGTAGAGTGTGCTTGGCCAGGTGCAGAACTATCAAGGAAATTGTCAAGGTGGCTCAACTAGGGTGAGTGAGAAAGTGAAAAATAAAGTTGAAGATATAATCGGGACCTGGATCAAGAAGTACTTTGTAGGCTGCTAGAAGGATTTTGACTTTTATTAGGATTGATATGAAGCAGGAAACCATTCAAGGGAGGGACCTAAACATTTCATTCACTGGGAAAGTAGAAGTAGGTTTACAGATGGAGGCAGTAAAGGGCAGGTTAGATACTAAATGTTCTGCTTTCAACATCTTCAGGTAAAGTTGTTTATTTAGTATCTAAGTAGAGATGTCTGGAAAGCACTTGATATACAGATTTGGAACTTAGGAGACAAGTTGAGTGGTTGAGTTTAGTGTTGTAGATGTGGGATTCTCAGCACTTAGATGTTATGAAAAGCCATGGTCTTTGGTGGGATTTCTAGAGGTATACCGGTCATGGTTCAAAGAAGCAGTATCTCTAGGAGATAAATATGGATTTGTTCCAGGGACTTAACCATAAGCACCTGTGGAAGCTGGTTCATAAATCTCTCTAAGTCTTCATACCTAATGCTGGAATTTGAAGTACACAGGGCAGATAGTCTGAAGAGAGAGATGAAAGTTAGAGGAAAGAAATCGTAAGCTGACATACAAGTATGAACGAGAGTCCACTGAAGACAGACTGAAACCAGCCTCAGCTCTGGGTGTCTCTGACTTTGAAAATGTAGGTGTCTGACAAAAGCAGGAGCCCTTAGATTTGAAGTTACGGAAACATCTGGCCCAGGAGATGGCAAACCTGAAGGAGGTTACTGGGAAGGTGAACCGATTGCAGGCCTGACAGCTGCTATGTAAACCAACACAAAAGCAACCATGTGTGTGTTGCAAAATCTGTTGTTTCCTTTCACCCTCCAACCAAGAATCTCCCTTTACCTAGACTGAACCGGAAACAACAAGAAAGGGAATTCTCAGAAAGCTATTTAGTTCAATTTGGCCAAGTTGACAAATAGCAAATCCATCACAAGGGGTGTCAATGGATGGAAAACAGTTGAGGTCCTAGGTCTAAATCTTGTGGCATTAAAAAATTTAGAGATTAGAAACATGAGGGCTTCTAAGAAGGATCCTCAAATGTAGAAGGAATTGCTACTCAAGAGGCAGGAGAATTGAAAGTTTAAGGCCCTCCTTGGCAACTTAGGGAGACTTTGTCTCAAAATAAAAAATAAATTTAAAAAAGGGATAAGAGTGTAGCTCAGTCCTAGAGTGCCCTGGGTTCAATCCTCACTACTTGCAAAAAGAAAAAAGAAAAAAAAATGTAGATGATATACCTTCTTCATCTCTTCTTCACTTCCTAATTATTACTGCCAGCAAAGAGGATGTGAGGGCTGGAGTTTGGTCTATGAGATGGAGGTCACCTGTTGAGGAGAGATGAATTGTAAGATAGAAAGGGCTCACATCAGTAAAGATCATAACTCAGTCCCATAAGGCCTGGACTAAACCTTGGCTATGTTTGCAAGAAGCCAAATTTGTCATATTGAAATCACTGTTCTGGGTTTTCTACCACCTTCATCCAAAGTTCGAACTGATACAGCGGATTTGAGAGAGAACGAGAGGTGAACAAATGAAGAAAGAATACAGACAATATTTTGAAAAAATCTGACCAGAATTTTGAGCTCAGATATGGGTCTTTAGGTGGAGGAGAAGGGAAGTTAGTGGAAGATTTATTATTAAGATGAGAAATGATGCATGTGTTTGTGAGATTAGGGATTACCCAACAGAGAAGAATTATTTGATCCTGTAGAAAAAAATAAGTGTAAGGAACTGGGTACTGAATAATGGGAAAGGTGAAATTCATAGAAAAATTTAACCAACTTGACAGCTTGTTCAGAACAGGGAAAATTCACATTTGAATTATTTGTATCTCATGTCACTGATAGCACTGCTATAGTTTTAAAAAACTTCAGGACAGAATTCTGAGAATTTGAACAAATTTACATAAATTCTTATTAGACTGCCAGAAACGACTAGATGATATGGCTTGTTTTTAATGCTGTAAAGCTTACTTTGTTGAGAATAATTGATAGACCCTTTTGTTTTAAAACTTATATCACTTGGGAGATCTTTAATTTGATTTTCACCTTCATTTGTAAAACACATTGTTGTTTCTTATATTTTAGTTCTGCATAAAGCTTATCAAACTTATAGGAACTGATGCATTAATTAGCTTTTTGTTTAGCTATTAAAATGTCACAGTACATTTTTATTGAAATTCCATTTTTATACCTTTTCTTACAATGATAAGTGATCTACCTTCAGATCATTAAGCAATGCAATGAAATCTCCTGCAATTAATTTTAGTCATAGTTGTATGCACATGCACTAATTTATCCTTGGAAACATGCTAATTTCTTAACTCATTTAATAGTGAAATTTTAGGCTGAAAATATTCTTTCTGTTTAGATCTCTGGGGAAATACATTGTTTCATTTTGTTTTTATCATTTGACAAGCAAGTGGAATGAGTTTAAGGTTTAGAGTAGTTGTTATTTTTGGTTCATATTTTTGGAATACTTATTTCCTATTATAAACATGATTGTAAATAAAACATGTAGACAAAATTCTACCATAATAATAGTAATATTAGAAATGCTTTAGGTATGAGACATGGTTGTCATGAATCAGGCCTGGCTAAATAAAGAGTTTTCCAAACATCAGATTTTCAACTGGGTTTGTTAAATTTTAATCAACATATTTTCACAAGACATATTTTTCTGCTTATCACCTTCATTTCTGACACATTTATGGTTATTTTTTTTTCAAAATTAAAGAACATTTGTTATGAAATATTTTCCTGAAAAGAAAATTTAATGTTCTTAAATCTTAAATGTTCTATTAAAAACATCTAAATCTTTTCACTCTTAACTTTCAAGACCTATTCTATCAACCATGAAAAGTGACTCTGTTAAGAAGATAAACTATCCCATTCTCAGAGGATAAAACATGATATTCATTTTGTAATAGGAAACAAGTTGTAAGCACTATTAAGTTTGCATTTGTGTTTGACAATTGAAAACATGTAGTACCAGTCTTGACCTCCACATGGTGCTAGTGTTATGTACTGGGACATAACAACGCAGGACTACCAGTCCATGCAAAATAATGTTCAACAGTGCCCATCAAAAATAACTTCAATAATAAAACAACAGATTCAAATAAAAAGGCACTGTACCTGAAATCCTGCCTTATGTAAAATCTGGCTTATGTATTATAAAATTTTGGCAAATCATTTGTGGAAATTATGGTAAAGTTAAATAAAAGGTGACACCAATACGAAGTTTAGATTTCTTGTTTGATCTTTGGGATCTCACCAATGGGTCCATAGACCCATTCACTGGGACACGTCACTTTCTTTTTTCCATGTGTTGTTTTCTCTCTTTAATAGATGGTTTGGGAATGATGTTTAGGAAAGCAAGTCATTGAGGGATGAAGAAGCTTCAAATGACTTCTGCCAGTTTTTTCCTTTAGTCATTGTGTTTCCTTTGAACTCTAAAATTCACTTTCAAAGCCAAAATGTGTTTTATTTTAAATATTCTGATTTTTCATCATATTCTTTACAACTTTAAAGTTAGTTTGTTTCTATTTATTTTAATGTGAAACAGGTATAGTCATCGAGTCAATGGCAGCTTTATGTGATATGCGAAATTTTATATGCATTTGCCAATTTTATGACAAGTAAAGATACTAAAACTACAAAATACTGGCCTTTTTGCTTAGTTTCTTGCCAAGTGACTAATGTATATTGCATTGACTTTGTCTAAACTTCCCCATTCTTCTTTTATCATGGGACAAAATTGTTTTCTCTACTTTATACTTACATATTGGCCATTTATCCTCTGTCAAGACAAAGTAAACAACTAAAGAAGTGATCCAAAAGATGAATATTAATATTAATAATTAATATTAATTTTGATCTCTAAATATCTTAAGCACATTAGGGTGACTTACAATTACTCTCAGTAAATATTTATTGAATAAATCATTTCATGCCAACTGGTTTGGGACTGGCATTAGCAGTAATAGTTAGAACATGAAGGAAATTATGGAGAAAATAAAAGGGGTCTAAAGACTGGAAATAAATTATAGAAAAGTTAAAAAATAATTACATTGAATTATCACTTATACCTTCCTTCCCTTTTTCCCTCCCTCTCTTCCTGTTAAAAAGTAAACAATTCAGCAACTGACCTTGAAAAATTTAGACCACTTATTGCCAAGAAAAAAAATATGGGTGGTCTTAAAGAGTAGGATAAGATTACAGACAACAAATAAATTCTTGACTGAGTTTATGACATTTATTATTTGTCTCATACTAAGTACATTTTTTAAGTGGCTGCATTATAAAATGTTGCCTTTAGTTCAGGTACATTAGTGATAACATTGTTTGAACATGTTGGAATCTTTTGGATAAAATAATATAAACATCAGTAACTATTTATAAGTGATTTATTACCCTTAAATCTTTTCTTGGAAACTTCTTTTATTTAACCATAACTAGAAAATATGTCTCTGTGTATGTGTGTGAGTGAGCATGTGTATGTGTATGTGTGTATATATGTATTCAGAAATAAGAATAACCATTTTTACCTGATAATTTTTCTTTTTAAAATATTTATTTTCTTAACTATTTCTTCTTCAATCATTTTTTCTGCTGTACTTAGTTAGCTCCAGTGTTTTGCCTGATTACCAGGCCAGGAGGACATAGCAAACTACAGGGCCAGTACTCTGCCATTAATCACAACCTGGGATATGAGACCTTATGAGTCTGGTGAGTTCAATCAGAGATGACTCAACTGCTTTGAAAGGATTTTATTTTAAAATTATATATGGTTTATTATCAATATGTATGAGAGATGGGTGGGTTCCTGCTAGTGTAGTATTTGGAAGAAACATTGAAGTTTTTCCTAAACAATATTCTCTGAAAAGACAAGTGTAATGGTTAGAACCAGACTCTGGAGTCTGGGTTTAAATGGCAGTTGTGCCACTTGCTGGCATTTTAACTCAGGCAAGTTACTAAGCATCTGTGTCCTGCATTGTCCTTATGTGTGTATGGCAATAAAAATTCCTACTGCATAGGCTGGATTTTAGAGTTTAACAGGATTATAGGTGAGTATGCCTTACATGGTGCCTAGTTTATTGAAAAAAACAAATTAACAAAAGTCATTATCTTTAGTCTGTTAAAGTGGAATTGGTTTATAATATACTAGCAGATGTGAGAGTACTAGTAATATATTACAAACAATTCACTATGGTCCCACCAATAACTCACAAATATATATTCGTGTATGTGTATGAATATATATGTATTTCAACACTCATGGAAAGCAATAAATTGCAGTATTTTATGAATGTTCCTATTATATATATTTTTAAATTTGGAGATTTGTCTGTTTTTTTTTTTTTTTTTTTTTTTGTGGTGTTGAGGATTGAACCCCGGGTCTTGTGCATGCAAGGCAGGTACTCTACCAACTGAGCTATATATATCCCCAGCCCATGAGATATCTGTCTTTTTAAGGAATTCTTTTTAACTCACAAAGAAGAATAAGGAAATGTCTCAGGATCTAAATATTAAATGATTTTCAGAATTAATGATTCCCATAGCAATTTCATTTTACCACAAAAAGGGCATGAGAAACATTGCTCTTTGATATCTGGGTCAAAGATTTCTTCTGTTTTTCTTTATTGTTATCAAGAACCTAGAAGAAAATGAGAATAAATCTAGTATAAATGAGAAACAAAGACTTTGATTTTTTGTTGTTGTTGTTGTTGTTGTTGTCTTTGCAGTGCTGGGGATTGAACCCAGGACCTTGTGCTTACAAGGCAGGCACTCTACCAGCTGAACTATATCCCCAGCCCAAGACTTTGAAATTTTTGCTCACATTTTGAGTCTCTTCCTTCTCCTCCTTCTTTCAGAATAGCTAAATGGAAAAATAAGGCCAATGTATTGACCAGTCAATCATCTGGATGATGACCTCAGAAAAGGCCAGTCAAACCTCTTTCAGGCAGGTAAAAGAATTGGGTTCTGGGTGGTACTAGTTGGTGGGATTCCATTCTCTAACACAATTGGTAGTAGCATACAAATCAGGGATAATTTAGGCATCAACTTGTCCTCACCTTCTTCAATCACTGCATGTGGTATATAGTTAATACAGACACAAATTATGTGATATAAGGCATCTGAACTGAACAAGTAAAGGAAGTAACAGTCTTGGTCTGTAAAATTCAACAGTGACAATGGTGGCAGCAGCTGCAACAACAGGTCATATTGATGGGACACTTGAGATGTTCCAGACTGAACATCCCTGGAATAGCAGAAGTAGAAGAGGGATTAGTGAAGCTGAAATTCCATGGCTACCATAGACAACATTTATCTCTAGTTCTAAAAATGTTCATCATCATTGCTATTATGATAGTTTGGCTTATTAGTGATTTTAATCATAATGTTCTTGAAATATAGTCCCATGCTGTTCACTCACAAATGATGTTTATGACAATATTTTTGTGTACAATGGTCAATTAGAAAAGCTAAGGGATTTTCCATTGTAAAAGTGACACTGGAAATCACATAACCTCTTACTTAGACCTCAAGTACCCACATTTTTTGTATGACCATATTGGTAAGTTTAGCTGAAATAAGCTATAGTAACAGGTAAAGGTATACAGTATCTGTGACTTGTTGGTATGATGTGTTTGTCCAAGAGCATGATTTCAAAAGCACAGCAGGCAAAGTGTGTGCATTTAGCCAGGGAGGATTTGCTGTGCTGTGGTAACTAATAAATCAGATAACATGTTATTTCCTGCTCATATAAAATCCACTGGTGGTCTGGGTAATTTTACAGGACAACTGCCCTCTGTGTGGTGATTTTAATAATTTAAGATGCTTCAGTCTCCTGGCTTCACCATTAAAACGTTAAGTTCCCTTCCTTTGCTACAGAAAGGACTTGAGAAACAGAGTTTCTCAGGAGTACCTATTTCAATCCCTCAGCCCAGCTATCATATACATTTCCACTGTTCATCTTTCTTTGACAAGAGTTAGCTGAATGGCTACGAGTATTGCTAGTAGGACTGGGAAGGACAGTGTTCCATATGTCCAGGAAGGAAGGAAAGAAGGGATATATATTTTTTGAGGATATTGGTGAGTACAGTCAAGGTAAGCAAGGCAATTTTAAGTGGAGTAGAGAGAAATATTCACAATTTTGTTTGTTTTTGCATGTATTTGAAAAATATTAATAGCACATCAAGCCTATGAGACAATGGTTTTGTTTTATACAAATTTAAATTGAATTTTAATTGTACTATAATATTATAATGAAAATGGTGAATGTGACAAATGGATGTCTAATATTTGGCTAACACTGGCCTAAAGAACCTCTGTAAAACAGTTTAGTATGTAAAAATTCAGGCAAATTAGGAACACAGGGTGGGAGATAGTAATCTACTCTTATGTATTCAACATGATTCATCAACAGATAGTCTGGAGTCACCTACATGGAAGAATTGGTCTAGAGGCCAATTGCCCTTCTGCTGTTAAAATTGTGGAAACAGTGACAGAACCCCCTCATGGGGGACCCTGCGACTCTTGGTGAGTACTCAATTTCCCCACTTTTCTTCTATCAGATTGAGATTTCTCTTCATAGAATGGTGTAAGAAGAGCAACAATGGAATATTTTGGAATGAGACATTCCACCTAGCAGGAAACATCTTCATTACTGACATTTTCTCACTAGTTTTCCATGTCACTAGACATTGTTCAAGCTGGTAGCCTAGCTCTTCTCAAATCAAATACAATCACTAGATATTGTTGCTAATCTCCCAAAGATCTTCAGTCTACCCAAACTTTTCACCCACTGATGGTAGTCGGGTATTGATTTGGGTGGGGTAGGGAGTGCTGAGGACTGAGCCCAGCACCTCCTGTATCTTAGAAAAGAACTCTGCCACTGAGCTATACCCCTGGCCCAGTAAGTCATCTTAAACATTTCCATCTTCAAAGGTGAAAACTTTTCAATTTTCCAAATGTGTCCAGAAATCTCTCCCAAGTAGTGTGATTTTGATGTTCTGATTTGCTATAATATTCTAGGTTTACATGTAATTATTAATAGAAGCTCCTTTTACTTTCAAAACTATATTATTTAAATGACAAATTACATAGTCACCCTGTTTCTGAAGATTATTCTTGTTTCATTTTATGGTATGAATGACTAATTTGGTCCCCAAAACTCTTTTCTTTATTTCAAAGCTAGTGGCTAAAGTCACAAGAGGAAACCTGACGCTGTGGATAGATCTAAAATTTTTTTTTTTAAATAGGCATTTTTTCTTTTCTTTCTTTCTTTTTCTTTCTTTCTTTCTTTCTTTCTTTCTTTCTTTCTTTCTTTCTTTCTTTCTTTTTTGTATCATCTGTATGTTTTGTGTGAGATAGAAAGAGAAAAGGACATGGAGAAGATAAAAGGGAATATGCAATGACTGTGATGACTGATGAATAAACCAAAGTATATTTTGAGGAACCCAAAGAAATCCATGGTTCTGGCATGTACTTCAGAATTGCCCTAACTTAAACTGAAGGATGATATATTAAACTGAAGACAAACCTTGACATTCACAGCATATATTCCCCCCATTAGCATTTAATGGTGTGACTTTCTGTCTTAATGAACTGGTTGTAATGTCTTAAATTGTCTCAATTCCATAATAGAGTTAGGACAGGCATTGTGCAATCTTAAGTAGAATTTCAGTGGTATGGGGATATTATTTATAATAAAAGTTATAGGTGCCACATTTACTTTCCACAGAATCTTGCCATTAGGTAATGCATATAAAAACTGCTATTTATTCTTCAATTCTGGAGGAAAGTAAAGGAGAATTTGGAAGATACAGTGTATCACAGTTAGGTCTGTGGCTCATCAGTCTGGCTTTTAAAACATGCAAGCGCCTTCAGAGACCACCCCAGGTTAAAAGTCTCCAAATACTTCATTTGCTTTAGTGTTAAATAATGTTTAGAATTTGTTATCTTTTGTAGACCTTGGAAATCTAATTATTTATAATATCCAGTGACATTTACATTTCGCTAAATATATTCTGCTTGTATAAGAACACATCATGCTTAGAAAAATGGTACAGAATAACTGGCTATATTTTTTGCTTATATATAATGCCAAATTGAGTTTACCTGAGTTATCTTTTTATTATAATCACACGATTTTTAACACATATTTCTCAAGTGTCCATACTCATTACCATTTAAAATACAAAAAATGAAAAAGTTATCATTGTTAATTCCATTCATTTACCATTTAATTCTCAACTATCAAATCAAATATCTATTCCAGTTCATTGGTATCTTGAAATAATGCCATTCATTTCCATGCCAACCACTCCAGAGTGTTTGGTTTAGTTTTTGAGATTGATTGAAAGTAGATTGTAAAGTTGACCCATTGTGTTAAGCTTATTTACACAAACAGAGTGTCTTGAAAATAAACTGTGAAAGTGCACAGCAGTTGAATCTTAAGGTAGCTCCCATCCTGAATTTTCTGATCACTGCTTTACAAGGGGGAACCATTGGGTAGACAACCTCAACTTTACCAGGTACTTACTGAAGAGATCATTTCTTCAAAATTTATTTTTTCTTAAATTTGAAGTAATATTTATGTTTTGCTTTGGGGAAAAGAATGTACTTTTGACATAAAGAATTTCCCTGAGCAAATAATTTCATTCTAACTTATCTATGAAACAATTACAGATGCTTTTTCTCCCCCAGGCCCTAAAAACACTTTCCTCGAAAGAGTTAAAAATAACATTTCTAAGATGAAAGCAACACAAAAACCTTAATCATGAAAAAAGACTGTGGAAACAGTGAACAAATTGGGGTACAGGATGGTTACAAATAGATTCTTTTAAGAATGAAGTTGCATTTATTCAAGGATTAATCTTGGTGAGTGAGCATTTAGGAGCCCTTCCTGAGGCTGCATCCTTGCCTCAGATATTCCTAAATAATCGGAGTATTATATGTAGTTCCCTCCACCCCACCCCCACTCGGCGCTCACCCTCCCGCCCCCGCCCGGCCAAACGCGGACTGGTCCGCAGACGCAGAGTAGCTTGCGGCCAGATATAAATGGGAGGGAGATGGGCGCTGGGCACGTGGACCAGAAACACTTCCTAGTAACAGCAAGTAGCCGCTCAGCCCTGCCTGAACTTTCCTTAAACACAGCGCACTGACAGACGGCATCCCTGCTGGGTGGATCCCGCACCTCCTAGAGAGAATGGCACCTCTTCTTTTTAATTAGCAAGGGGAAACGTGAATTTAAACTGTTTGGCAAGTCGGTGCAAGAGGCTGACTTCTGAGAGGCTTCGGGAAGACGGAGGGAAGAGCTCCGCGGGGGAAGGTAGCGCGTGTGCTGGGTTTGTTTTCTGAATGAAACGCTTGCCGGGACTGAAAAAATACAGCCTCTTCCTCTGTCGGCGGCGTAGTTACTGCAGACAGCTCCAGGCAGGACGTGGCTCTGAAGACGCGCTCCTTGGAACGCTCTCCTGCTCCAGGCTTTTAAACAACTGTCCCGAGGAAAGGAAGGTTTTACGTGTGCAAATACAGCCTGACAAATGGCACTTTGGAACTGTGCTTTCTGATGACAACACGTTCGATTTCTGACAAAGCCTTTCGCACGCTGCCCCTGGAGGGAAGTCCCAAGTAAAACTCAAACCCGCCTTAAAGTGAGGCTCCGGAGGGCTTGCACCCTGAGACCGCAGCATGGCATCCGCCGGACGCGCTTTCACCTTGCTCCTGTGGGGTCACTTACTGGAGCTTTGGCTAGGAGGTCGCGCAGCGGATACCTCCTACCCCCGGTTACGCCTGTCACATAAAGGTAGGTTACCTTTTCAAATCCTTTTGTTAAAAAAAAATGTAAAAGTATATAGACTTTTAACACAGGTTCATGGTCTGCCAAGACCCTTAAAGTGCACCTGAAACATGTTATTGCAAAACTCACCAAAAACTCTAGGTACCTGTAATCAACACGGTACACTTACCTTATCTGAGAATAGTGCAAAATCACAGGCCAACTTAGAAATTTTATTTTTGTCTTGTAAATATTAAGTTCACTCACTAGTGGACAGAACAGAAAAAGATAGAAAACAGGTTGCAAAAACCTCAAGAGGCTGAACCACCAAGTTAGCATGCATTTAAATACCAATGCATACATAATGGACAACAGGGCTACTGGGGAAAGGCTTTAGAAATAGAGGTACTATTTGGTTTTCGTTGAGGATAAGAGAACTCCTGAGGAGAAAAATGATGCCCTACCCATGATAGCAGAATCATCACCACATATTTTAAAAGACTAACAACTGATACAAATTACCTTTCTTGGTTGACTTCATTATTAAAATATGCTTATGTGTGGCAAAACAAAAAAGGGGGTTTACCTGCAATCATTGTAAACTGACATATCAATTAAAGTATTAGTATTCACTAGCATCCATTCATTCTAAATTCACCTTGCTTTACTGAAGCTCTATCAGAGTGTTTAAATATTTTATCCTGCAATTATGTCTTGTAAAGCAACATCATACTCATAAATAAATGATCAAAAGATAGGTTTTGCTTGGGGCTCAGTAAAAAGCCAGTCACGAATAGGTTTGGTCATTCCTCCTGTAAACAAACAAATAACAAATGCACCCCAGGCTCTGAGAGAATGACTTTTGCTGACTTAAAAGAAATTTGGAATCAATTACTAGGAAAGAGGTATGTATTATTACCAACCATTGAAGGAGATAACCAATACAATAATGAGGATTACATAAGAACCATTTATCACTGTGTAAGCTTTTAAATTATCCCCAACAATTGGAAGAATAGAAGCCCTGTGTTTTCCAAATAAAGGTAAAATATTTACCAGAAGGTGGACAAAAAGGAGGTCTTAAATTTATATAACATGAATGGTCTTTTTGTCTTTTTATTGGGCAATGGTTAGGGTGCTGGTGACTAAAGAATTTTCTCATTATTAGAATGGTTAGAACTATGGGTATTTTCTTATTTTAAATACATTCCTGTAACATTATCTAGTAGATAACAAATTTAAGAAACACAGTGACACTAAAGTTTAAAGTATGTCCAGCATTTAATATAAAATCCTTTGATTTGGAAAGATGCATCATGATATTTATTTCTAAGAAGTATGATCAAATATATCAAGACCTGAAAATTTGATGTGATGGGATGTAGACAAATAAGGATGACATAAAATAAGGCTAAAAGATTGATTGCTTTTCTTATGTAAACAAGTGGATAAGCTGCCAGTTTTGTCCAACCACCATTCTGTTGTGCCTGCTTTTAACCTTTATACCTCATTACAAAGGTAGTTGGGTTTTGGTATCTCAATATCAATATATTTTCCAAGGTGCCTCATTTGATATTTCATAGGAATGCTTGTACTTTGGTCATAGCATATGAAAACTCTCTGATAAAAATAAATGCTATGCATTATATTGTTTCCAAGCTCTTCTTTATGATGTCTCTCTTAATCAGAGAAATAAATGTAATTGATTTTATGAGTTATATCATATGGTGTGGGAGTAGACTGAAAACTTCCACAAGATTTCCCTTTGGCTTTCCTTAACCTTAAGCTTTCATAGAACCCACTGAAAAATGCACAATATTGTACTTTTTAAAAGACAGTATAGGATTACCTACAAATAGAATGTTCTTACTTGTGCAATTTAATTAGCACCTCCAGCTATGATGCAACTTGAAGCAGCAAATGCCTACAGAACCACAGGTGCCTTAGAGAAAAGATAAACACATGCAGAGTATCAGAGCAGAAACACTCGTCTAGTATAATAAACAGCACATTTACCTCTCTGAACTCTGGATTCAGTAGACATTTCAGAGGTATTAAAAAACTAGGAATAATCTATTTCAAATTAATCTTGTGCTATTTTGAATGATGTTAGTAGCAGTGAATTTCTAGTAGTGAGTGAATTTAGATGATTGGAATTATAAATGAGTGCATAGTCTTTCAAAGTAAAATACACTGGGTATATGTGACACAACACCTCTGTGGTGCGGTCTGACCCCAGCAGGGTAATCCAGAAGGCTCCCTAGAGGTGGTCTATTGGGCTAACCCACTAGTTCTTTTCACAGCTGTGTTTTGGTCATATGGGAGAAAGCCAATTGCTTTTTCTTCTACCTTCCACTTTCAAGATGGCATTTGAGAACAAAAATGTCTCTTCATTAGAAGGAGAAAGTTTAAGTGTCATATATAAAACAAATTAATTTATATAGCATAATAGTGTTCAGAAAAAATGTACAGAGAATTCCCCTTGTCCTTTCTCCTCCCTTCACCTTTGCTTCTGTAAATGACATGTTCTTAAATAGAGCTTGAGAGAAGGGCCAGTAAGAGTATAGAGGTGAAAAGGCAGAAATGGAAGAAGATAAAGTCAAAAGTTAGTATGAGATATGCAGCATCTTAAAAGATTTTCCATTGCCTTCCTCCTGCAATGGGATCATATTAGACTCCTCCCTCTTCTTGCTGGATATCTCAACCCACCTTGATATTAAGAAAATATGCTAACTTAGAGGCAAGTCTAATGGAGGAAAAGACAAGATAATTACTCTTGTTCAGGTAATACATATATCTCTTAATGTATTGTATAAGTACCAAATAAATTGAGTTAATCAATTAAAATATAGCTATGATTAAAATGACAAGATGCTGTCCTGCTCTGAAATGAATTGTAGTCAAGATTTGAGTTGAGACTGACTATATCAGGCAAATTTTCAAAAGTTCACGAATAGTTATGCACTATAAGTAACTTTATCCAAGCTAAAGAGGGTAACACTGGTGTGATTAATACTTTATAGTAGTCTGATTCCAAAGTTTTTTTGAAAAATAGCTGTGATCCTCATGCTAGATCAAGGAAAGAGATTGAAAGAAGAAGAGCCCTAGTTGGATTCAGACTTCCCTCCATTGATATCTGTTCTCTCCTTATCTTTCACCACCCTGTGTTAATGAAGTTACAGGGAAGGTGAAAATAACCTTCTTGATAATGGAGTTCAAAGAAGAAAAAATAAATATGTAAAGACCTGTGTCAAAGAAGAAATTCCACTGCATGTGGAAAGCCCCAATCAAGGGAGATCTCAATCAAGGAAATTCAATCATGGTGGTTTGGCAGATGGGGTAGGTGTTCAGAGTTTCCATAAGGAAGGATGCAATTGCAGACATCAAAAAGGACTGCTTAAGAGCAGAATGTTCTCCTAGGATGTTTGGTAAAGAGACAATTGAATAAAGGCATGATTGTAGCAGAAGATCATTCCTTAAATATGATAACATTATAAATTAAAATTTAAGTATTGAATCCATACACATAAAATGCTCAATAGAATGTTAGTGTATCTGTTTCTATAATTATTTAAATACAGACTTGTAATAGTTCTGAGTGCTCAGGATTAGAAGTCAGAGTTTTCTACTTTAGCTTTAGCTCTCCAACTTATAATAATGATAATTGCCTGTGCCTCAGTGTCCTCAGTTGAAAAACAGAGGTAGAATGATGCTTTCCTAGTATATTTCACTGAGCTTTTGGGAGGATCAAATGAAACAACAATGTTTATCAATGGACTTTATAACCTAAAATTTATTTATATTATTAATGTTTTTTGAAGACAAATATAAATTGCAAATGTTGGAAGGAAACATATCCTAAGGAGAGTAGCCCTTGGATATGACTTGAGTTTAGATTTCACTAAATGCTCAAATGATACTAATATAGAAGAGAGAAGTTGGTCTTAAATAGCATAAGAATGTATGGGTTTTCCTGATTGATTACAATCACTCTGAATCCTGTCTTTCATACGTTTCGTTTTGGTTATAATAACTTAGAAGATCATCACATCATCTGTGCATTTTACAATAATCAAGGGCCATAAGCTTTGCTATTAAAGTATAGATATGTCCCCAGAATAGAAGAAGAGAGTGGGGAGGGAGTAAGGGAGAGAAGGGTGTGGAAATGGGGATTGAAATGGGGAAAACTATGTTATATGCTTTTATGAATATGCCAGAATGAACCTATTCTATATAACTATAATGCTCTAAAATTGCATACATATATACTTTTATTACACAAAGTCATTCTATATCACACATTTTTAGAATTTTCTCATTTACAAGAAAATAATTGACATAAGATTCTAAAAGAGAACAATGGTAAATACAAGTTTTAAATGATCACCCTGGAGGCTGTAGTATTTATTTTCTCTCCAGAACAAATAAAAAATCATTCAGTGACTGAGCCAGTTTTTCTTGAACCAGCTCATAGTTTTGGTTCCTCAACCAATAACTACGTGTTATCAATAGTGATTATTAGTCACACATTCCTGGGTGTTAATAAATAAAAACTGGTCATAAGGCATGATTCATAAATACAAGCATTAAACAGGGCCCAGAAGTAACCATTAACCTATATAACCAAAACTTCACCAGGGAGTATCAGTTGAGAATTAAGTGGTGGATGTATTAAGAAACAGTTTATATTAAAGAAAAGTACTAGGTAAGATGCAAAGAATTGTAATATATTTTGTTGTGTTTGGTGTACACAAAATATGCGGAGGTCTATGCAAGGATGCTAGTGTTAATAATTTTATATTTGCTACAAATATTGCCCATGTACCACATCTATGTGTTTAGATCTGCAAAAGTCCCTGAATGACACTATGAATTATTCAGTTCTTATCTGTATGTTGCATATTACAGAAGGAAAACAGTTATCCTTTAGTACAGAGATAGGATGAGGGGAGATCAAGGTTAGGAAAAGCAGTAAATTGAATTTATAAAGGAACTGTACTAAAGTCAGATTGAAGCATAATTTATATGTGAACCACTATTTTTAAACAATTTTGTGAGGATAGTGGTCTATATATTAAATATAACTAATACTTGTTCTTAATTTCATTAATAAATATGTGCAGTAGTTATATTGTTATAATGAAACATTCTTTCAAAAATATGTTATTTTGCTTTCCATGTCAGATTTGTCATTCTGCCTAATAGTAAGAGAGGACCTCCCCCCCACCCTTTCTGGGGGGAGATCACATCACAGCTCTTAGCCTCAGTTCTGTCATCACATACTGAAACACCAAACCATGAAATTCGTTGTTATGGATGGAAATTGTTAACAATCTATTGAGTCAGTTTTATTTCATCAATTGTATCTACAGGAGTCAGCACAGGGATTTCTTGGTAGGAGAGTTTGCAAAGATTTACTCCTTTATCTTTAGCTCTTCTGTGGTTTGGTAGAGGAATTTAGTCCACAGGAATCCAGAAATGGCACTTTGCATGCATGCATGCCCCTTAACGCGTAGCAACCGCAGTGTTTAAGTGATCTTGTAAGTTCAGTCTCAGAGTTAAAAACGGAACAAAACTGAAATTATACTACTTATTTCCAAAGGGTGTGCACTGAATATTTAGATTATTTTCTTAGTTTCAGTAGACAGGGCCACAATGTTGTTAGTAGTTTTTAGCATGACATCTGACACTATGCAATACTCTAAATTATACAAAGGATGATGGTTGGTTATTTTTATAATAATTTTTCACAGTATAGTTTTTAATAACACTTGAAGCCTAAGAGGAACTATTGCTATCATTAGTTATTCCTTAGACTAAAGCAAGCATTATTCTCTATAGTCATCATAGGCTGATAGTGACAAGACTGGATATTTTATAGGCAGGATATTCTTGACTTGGAGTGGAAAAGATATGTAAATACCACATTTAAACCAGTGTTATAGAAAATCTCTGATATTGTAAGAACATTTTCTGTCTAATAATGCAATGATTTCAAGAACAGACATCTCTGGAATTGATAACTTGCCTTCATAAGGCCTTTTTGTGGCCAAGGCAAGGGATTACTCAAGAACTTTTCAGCCTGAGTTCAAATGCTTGGTTCATATTTCTACCTATTACCAGGACCTCTTTTTCCTGGTAATCTTACCTCCACAGAGAGATGGAAAAAAAAAAACAAAAGAAAAATCTATTGACTTGCTTAATTTCAGACACTTAGAAATTATTTCCACTTCTCTTCCTTGTAACTAAATTCTCAGTTATCACTGCTCTGTGCTCAAGGATTTGGCTCATGGACTTCAAACAATGAACATAGAAAGTAGTTTAACTCAGTTATTACCAGACACTCTTACATTCTAATTTTGTTGACTTGAAAATCCTAGACTTTGGAGAGGCATACCCACTTTGAATCTGGATTCTGGATATATGGTTTGAGTAAGTTACTTATGTTTTCTGAGTATGAATTTTCTCACCTCTAAAACATTGTAACATACAATTTGCAGAACTTTGAAAACATTACAAGAGATAGTGGGAATTATTGTGGCAGAATTCTTCACTCTTAGAAAGTTTTTCATAAATTAATCAGAGGAGATTCAGAGAAATAATTAGTCTATGATGGTTTTCTCTTTTATTCTAAGCAAGAATCATGAACTAATTATTAACTTACCACTTATAAAGAGGGATGACCTTAATTATTATAGATATTTCCTTGAAGGATTTTCTTTCATGAAGCCAGTTCTTATTGGAGTACGTAACTAGAAGAAATAGAGGCATTGGGATCTCTCACATTTGTTGTTTACTGTAGAATTATTTTGTTAATAATTTAAGGAAAGTTGGAACTTTATCTGCTGGCATCTTGGAGAAAATGGACCAAATCCGCAAAATACACCATTACCAACAAAGGTAATTGTGGACCCAGCTTTGTGAAGCACAATAGAACTAATACTACAAAGACCAGACCACACTAACCAGAGGTAAACTAAACAGTGTCTTATAAGCAGCTATCAGCTCAGCATGTGTTGTTTGCTTTGAAAGTGAAAGAAAGTCCTCTGTTCTGCCCTCCCCAGGACAAAAATATCTGGGTCAGGGCCTGATTCCTGACACTTAGTAGGTATTCACTAAATGCCCATTGAGTGAGTACATGAATAAGGCAGAGTGATTTAGCGCTGTGCTTTTCAAAGGACAGTCTGATGGGGGTTGGGATAACATGAGTACCAAGGGAAATGAAGAATCCTGAGCAGCTATTTATGGCTCCTGTAGTAAAACATGCATTAGGAGAAGAGCTGGGCCTTTCCCTGGCTGTTCACCTTCTTTCCCCTCAGTGCTCCAGTTAGTGGGACAGCAGGGCCCTCAGAAGTCCTCTGGACTCTCATCTGTACTCCGTCTTCTTCCTCTTTGAAGTCTACTTTCCATGCATTTGCCGTTCTTGGGTTATCACCATCCCTCCTCCTTGCTTTCTCTTCTCACTTCATTCTTTGACTACCACGTGGTGTTGTTGGCCCACCTCTCCTGTTCTTTCTTCCTCCCCTAATTATTTTTTCCCAGGGAGATGCTTTTTTATTTCTTCCCTACTGTAAGCCAAAAATGGAAAGTAGACATTTGCAGTGAATGATATTTATTTATTGGGCCTCAGTTTGCTTTCAATATTCGTTACATTTTTGTTGTCTAATTTGATGACTAGAAGGCATTTTTAAATTTTGAAAAGATTGTACTCATTCAGCATTCAAAATTTGTTCAAATCTGTGACTTAGCAGGTAATGAATATTAAATAGAAAGCTTAATAACCACCTGGACATCACATCCTCTCTCTCCAGCCCAGTTTTTTTCTGGTGGGAAGATGATGCTTACAGGCACCATGGGATTGTGGCAATGGGGAGAAGAAAGGGTAGGGTGCTGAAAAAGAAGAAAGCCAAACCTACCAGCCAAAGTATTCTGTAGCTAAACATTATTTATTTGTCAGTTGGAATATTATTGATGTAAACTTATCTATTGCTGTGCATTTATAGTTTGTTTTCTCTCTATTTTGAGCTTTGACTTAGGAAAACCAGAATGAAAATGAGCTTTTATTTACAGGTAGAGTAGGGAGAACAGCATCCCTGGGTAAGTCTCAGTGGTGATTGCACATAGCCAAACTACAGAAACAGAAGAGATTAGTAGCAAAGAAATAGGAAAAAAAGAGATAGCTGGGGACACTGACTCTTGCTCCTGACACTTTCCTCCTGGGAAGTGATGGGAATGGAGGAAGGCTTTAAATTCTGAGTTCAAGATACACTGTGGGTGTAAGGCCAAATAGAAATGTGCTCATGGCATTATATAGAGCTATTGACTGCTCCTGATTGCTCTTTTCCTCAGTCAAAAAGTTTATTACGGACCATGTGATGTCTCAGGTTCTTTCCAATTCTAGAAATGTAAGACTCCTTTCTTCTCCTTACAGACCTCCCTGTATGTCTGTTTTTTCCAAAATACTTATGAAAATTTTATTAGGAAACAGCATGTTGTAGTGGAAATAGTAGGGACTTATGATCTTAAAATCCTGAGTTTGGACCTACAGTTTATCTTATTTGATGCTGTGTTATTCTTGCTAAATCACTGAATGTCTGAGACTTACTTTCTTCAAGATTATAGAGAAACTAAAGAGCACTATCCTATGTGATTATTGCAGACAAAATTTAGATGTATCACAACATAAATATATGATATTGTCTAATTATATTTTATAATATTCATTGATTTATGTAATTGTCTTTAAATACTTTTTAAGCTCCTTGTGGTCTAGGAGTAGTTTTTTATAAGAACTTTGTGGACAGAATAAAAGTCTCATTCACATTTCTAAAACCAGTAGTTATTGGATGAGTGTTTGTTGTTTACTGAATTTTAAATAAAAACATTTTGCTTTTAGTTTGCTTCTACATTTTGGTCAGAAGGGTGAAATTATAAAGGCTAACTTTATTTTTATTGGAGGTAGAACTACTGCTAAATACTTGACTTGAAGGAAGACTTTGTTGAATTTCCTTGCAGAGATGATGTTAGCATGATTTTCTTCTGTTCCCTCCCAAGCTGTAGCAGACAGCAGATAGAAAGTGGTGTTAAACCAGTGCTACACAAAGTGTGACCCATGGACTGGAAGCATCTGTACCTCCTGGAAGGTCTATCTGTGAAATAAGTCATACTGGACCTCAGGAATTTCCATTTTACAAATACTCTAAGGGATTGTTAGTGAACACTCAAGTGTGAGAAGCAGGGCCAAGTGGACGAGAGGACGCTGTATGCTTTCCATTCCCCCCACCCTGAGGTCCATCACCTAGGTAAGGGTGTCATCTATTTACATGTCCAAATGATAGCTTTGGTCTTGTAAATACACTTACCTTCATAGATGTCTAAGTGTAATGACATTCTGTACTTATTTTTAAAAATTAAATATGTGTATGCCATTATGGATCACAATTTAGCATGTAAATTAAGCATGCTTTTAATGATTATGATGATGTAAACTGTGGCGCATCATGCTTTTACTTTATTGAGTTCAGATAAGAAAATATCTAATAGTGGTCAATTGTGGATAAGCATTTTTTAAGATTTAAAATCTTATCTCTTAGTGGGAAGTTTTCCTCAACTAATGACATTAGGATGCCATTTGCTGCTTCATCATGTCTTTACTGTACATCCTGACCTTTCCTGTCAGGGATTTAGGAACCTTTTTAGGAAAATATGTTCATTCAATCATTCTCTGACCCCAGGAATATTTGGTGAGCTTTATCAATGCTTTGGATACCGAGATCAGGGTAGGATTTTAAGAATAGAAACACAGTTTTGTAAATGTAATAAGACATCATTAATGGAATCCTGAGACAATAAAGGATTATTAGGTAAAAACTAAGAAAATCTTAGTAAAGTATGGATTTTAGCTAGTTATAATGTGTCAGTATTGGTGCATTAACTGTGATAAAGTTTCCATATAGTAAACTGTTGATAGTAGTGGAAATTGAATATGGAAATTCTCTGGCTTAACTTTTAATCATTCATTGAATTTAAAATGGTTCTAAAATAAGGAGTTACACAAACACACACACACACACACACACACACACACACACACAGCCTTACCTCAACCCTATTCCCTAGAAGCTTAAGATCTCCTTCCTTCCTTCCTTCCTTCCTTCCTTCCTTCCTTCCTTCCTTCCTTCCCTCCCTCCCTCCCTCCTTCTTTCTTTTTTAATATACTACACATTAAGACAGGGTCTATGGAAGCTTGGAGTTGAAACTGAAAGGAGAACCTGAGCTCAGTCTTGAGTAGTGGGAGGGTGGACAAGAAGCCATGAGCCAATGATTTGCATTTTGGCCTACCTTGCTCCATCCCTGTCAGGTTCCCATAGTCGTCCACTAGATGCAGTCCTGTGTTCTCCAGAAACACATTATCCCTAGGTGCCTAAGGAACTCAATTCTATTTGGTTCATAGTTCTGCTCTACCCACTAATATGTTCTTTGCTCATGCTAAATTTGATTTCTCTCATTTCTATATGGACTTGAGGTTCCCATTTTCTTTGTATGAGTAATGGATTACTGCAAATTCACAAGTAGATTTTGAATTTAAAAAAAATTTGAAGACATTTGTTTATTTTAGTTATTGTTAGTTTTAGTTATATTGTTTGTTTTATTTTGTTTGCTTTGAAAACAGTATCATATTGTTTATTATAGTGTTACTTTTGATCACTGATCAAAAGACCTGAGAAGAACAATTTAGAGGAGGAAAAGTTAATTTTGGTTCACAGTTTCAGAGGTTCAGTTCATGGTCAGTTGACTTTATAGGTCTGGGTCCAAGTGAGCAGAACATCATGGTGGAAAAAAAGCTGCTAGGACTGGTGCTGCTACCCCCAGTGTCTTACTTCCTCCTGCCTATAATTACCACCCAGTTAGTCCTTCCAAATTATTAATCCATCAAATGGACTAATTCACTGTGTAGGTACCACTGTCATAATCTAATCATTTGCATCTGAACAGTCATATATTGTCTCACTTATGAGCTTTCCAGGGGCACCTCATATCCAACCATAACTTTGTATTCTTGGAATCTACCGAACTTTAGATACTCAATAAATACAATTTATCTAGTGTATTTAATGTCTAGAATTTAATTGTTATGTATAATAGCATCAGTTTTGCCAATTTTAGTTTGTATTTTTTCCTGAATGCCATATACATTACTAACAGAGATGGAAAAACATGAAATGATGGGGTTAGGGAACATTCAGAAGGTGGGTGGTTTTGCTCCTTCTCTAAAATGTGAGGCTCTAGTTTGACTTCAGGTCTTCTATTGGAAAAGTTTTCAAGAGAAATCCAGAACTACTTTAAAATGATTCAGAGAATAATTGCATATTACTGAAAGACACAGTGTGAGGTTTTGATGGAGGGTGGTTTGAATTCATTTGGCCATTCATATGACTGTGTCACTTATCACTCATCTTTTCTTCTCATTTGCTCTAGTCATGATCTCCCAATGTCCAGTGTAACCTCACATTCATTCCCCTGGTAAATAAATGCAGAAACAAAGAACTAATACATGAATACTGTAATAAGCAAAAAGCAAAGAAAGAATTGTGAGCATAATATCCAACATCTTCATTTTTGAAGAATGCCTAAATGACCACAAACAAGAGGATTTTGTTTTGATGAAAAAATGATAGTTATAAGTTTTATAAGGAAACTTAGTTTACATAAGATATTTTAACTTAAGTTGAGAAAGAACTAACTAAAATTTTATCTTACTAAATTTTATATCTGTAAGAAATGAAAAATGTTTGTCATACTTGTACTTAATTTGTCAGAATCAATTTCCAGTTTTTTTTTTGCTTGCTCAATAAGTTTATTATCTTTTTCTGAAAAAAAACTTCATAGAAAAACTGGTTTAGCTCTCAGAAACCCATTCCTGAGCTCTGAGGAAGCTTGCCTTCTTTTAGTTACCTGGGCAAGGGACATTTTAGGATGGTTCCTCCTCTTCTTTTTAACATCTCTCTTGGGTTTCTTCTCATAGAGGGGATTCTCTCATATAGCAGAATGAGCTTTCTTATATACCTCGTCCATGTCAGGGGTAACGTTGTTCTTTATATACTGAGAACTGTTTCTTGTAAGCATCTTCATCTTCCAATAGATAATGCATATAATCTGCAATATTCTGAGCCATGATGTGCTTCTGATGTACTTCTTCATTGAGCTCCTGGCTTTCAGAATCATAACCAGGGAATCTTTTGATACTATGAGGGATAGACAAGCCTCCATCCATAGCTCCTCAGTGCCCCCAAAACTTTATTGCCAGTTTTAGTTCGAGCAAGGCCTCCATCCCAATAGCAGGTGAAGGCACCAGGTTGACCATCAGTATTTCCACATTGTATTCATCTCAGTCACCTCCACTTGACCTTCATAGGTCTTGTCTATATTAAACCTATTGAGAAGCCTGTGGACCAGCAGTAGGCCAGGGTAATATGCTGCAGCATAATTTGTTAGGCCAATGTTCACACCATGTTTTGGTAGTTCATGGCATATGCTGTGTAAGCTATCATATCCTCTTCTATACAGGCATAAGCAATCTGGCAAATGATATCTCTGTTAGTTATATGAACTATCATCCTGTATTTGGATGTGTTGTACTTATTTTTGTCCTGGATCACCAAGCATTTCTGAGCTTCTTCTCAATTTCACTTGGTATCTCTTAAAGTAGGCCTTGTTCTTGACAACTTTAACAAACCCCATCCAGCGGAACAGAGGCCTGGGTCCACAGCTCCATACAGACCTGCAGGCCCAGCAGCACTACAGGGGAGAAAAACCAATTTCCAATATGTTTTTTAAAAAAATATATATACTTTTTGTTGTTGATGGGCCTTTAGTTTTATTTATATATTTATTTATATGCAGTGCTGGGAATTGAACCCAGGGTCTCACACATGCCAGGTAAGCACTCTACCACTGAGCCACAACCCCAGCCCCTCCAATATGTTTTGATACCTATTTTTTTTTTCTTTTTGGCACCAAACTAATTAAATAAATAAAATATACTTGCACAAAAATGTAAACCAATGTATATAAACAGAAATGTAAAATTATGTCAATTCAGAAGAAGAAACACTTTTCCTTACTACTTATAAGGAGTAAATAAAAATGGAAATGGGAAACACTTGATTATTTTTAGAAATTAAAGTGAAGCTATCAAAATAAATTTTATGTAAAGAGAGATAATCATTTCTATCATTCTGAACAAAGCAAAAAGAGCTTATTTTTTAAAGAAAATATTGGGGGAATTAGTGGAAAGTAAAAATGATTCCTATTGAAAATAGTTTTCTTCCTGATGAAACTGACATAACTACTTTTCCTTATCTCAGGCAAAATTACGAAACAAGCAACAACAACAAAAATAAAAAAAAGAAAAAAAACAAAGAAAGGAAAAAGAAGCTTCAGGCCTTAAAACACTACACATGTTATACATACATCTGTTTGGATAAACGGTAACTGGCAAATACTTTATAATTGCTTAGAATGAGTATGAGAATAATGTGCTTGCCATCAGTAGGGTCTGGACTAACTCAGGTTAATCATATGATATAGTCTTTTAGCTGCATCACTCACTTTTAAAATATAAATTAAAACAAAATATCTTTTTAGAATGCAAATCTTACAATTTTATCTGTGAGTGTACTGAGTTACTCATAAGATTGCACATTTTCACTAATATGGGAAACCAAAACAGTTCTTTTTTATTTTGTCCAAAAAGAAGAAAGGGGAAGGAGAAGTTAGGTTATGGAACAGTAGAATGGACTCCACAAGCCACCCAAATTATCAATTTTATTATAAATTGTTAGTCATGAGAATTCAGTGTTTAAACTTCTGTAACACATTAATATTCTTTGATCTCCTTATAATTCCCCAAAGCAAAATTCCCTCTAAATAATATTTAAGTAACCATAGGAAGAAGAAAATGGTATAGTTATGTCAATTATGCTTCCAATTAAAAGAATGAAATTGCATATTCGTCATTCTATTTCTCAAAAGTAAGACAAAAGTTATGTACTGGGCACTGCTTTTGACAGATTTTTTTGCCAAATGTTTTTTACTTGCTCCAAAATGTGTATGCCCAAACTGAAGTCTGATATATTTTCGGATTATAGAAGAATTTTCATATCTGGAGGAAAAAGAGAGAGTTCTCTAAGCCTTAAAAATCAATAGAAATGGAAAAAATAAAGATGAAATACAAAATTGGAGAATCAATATCAATAAGAAGGTCTACACACTGATAAAACAGTAAACACTAAGTAATACGTTAGTTGTGATAAACTTGTTATATATAATAGTGTTAGTCTCAGAGGATGTAAAGTAAATACAGTGCTAGGATTTTATTATATGCAGTATGTTTTGCAGTACATGATTGTTAGACATACACATTTCTATATTAGTTAGTATAGAAATAATAACGGCATTATGTTTTTCTAAGTTAAAAATGTCATTTATCCTATTAGTGCCTAATTTATATCCAGTGAATCCTTGGAAATGCTTCATTTTTGAATGTCTGGAATAGTGTTATTATGAAAAAATAATTGAACACAAAATTGCTGTTGGTTAAGTTTTGCTATGGGTGGGAAAAACTGGCCGCAAAGACACATCTGAGTAGCACCCCCCTTGCAAATGGTTTGTGTAATACTGCAATTTGTTGCTAAAAGCACTGTTACACTTCACTTTCGAGGCTCCCCCATCCAGACTCCAGTGTTCCATTCACACTGCTAACCACTGAAATTTCCCTTTGTTTCACTGACTACTTTTTTCCTCTTAACAAATAGGCCCAGCTGCTACTGCAGCCGGTTGCCCACACTCCCCCATGCTGCTCTTGCTGAGGATGGCAGCCAGAGTAAAGAATAACAGCTGGGATTGGCTTACTTTGGCATCTAAATAATTTTGGGGTGGGTCCATTCCTAACTTTATTATTTCATTTAATTTTATAATCTTTTTTCTGCTGAATTTTAAAAAACAGATAAATGATGCTTTCTAGAATGTTTCTCTCATCTGGTTATGACTCAAACCTGGCTGCTCAGGATAGGAACTTTGGTTCCTTTAACCCATTGTTATTTTCCTCCTCAATTTTAAACATTGTTTGGGGGAAAAAACGTGGTGGAATAGGTATAGATCTATTAGGTGATCTTGAACATGTTACTTAAACTTTCTCTGACAAAAAGGTATGGATGATAAATAGCACCTGTCTCATTGGTTGAATGGGATTAAATAAAAAACTTTTTAATGTTTTTAGAATAGTGTCTGGTATTTAGTAATTGCTAAGTAGATGTTTGTTGGGAAGAAAATCAGAAATGGAGGATGAGAAGTAGGAGGCGATAGAAGAAGAGAAAGGGAGGGAAAGAAGGAAGGAAAGAGGAGTAATTGCTGAAGGGAAAAGCTTATAATTGCACTTAGCCATTAAGTCCAGTGTTATGCACTTAGCATTTTATGTATGTGCTCCAAACAAAAAATAAAATCACTAATTAGAAAAAGTTCCCGGTTTAGGAAAATGTATGTAATTTTACCCAAATTTAAGAGTTTCTTTGATTGTAGGAATTTTAGTGATTACTGTGTATTCTGGAGTAATCATGTCCATGCCATGCAAATGGTCATATACATTTATCATTTTGAAGTTGTGAATTTTCATGGAAAGGGACATTGCTACCTGAAAGGGAAGTCTATCCCCTTTTTTGAATATTCGAATGAAGGACAAGTCTTTACCTACATAATCCCAAATCTGATTTGCTACATCTTCCACCATTTAGTCTTAATTCTTTCCTTGAATACGATCAGGACGTGAGTCATGAGTGGTTTCCAAATATTTCAAGGTGGCTATGTGCCCTGTTGTTACAAGTGAATATTCCTCATTCCATGTTATCTTTACTGTCCTGTGTTCTGGTCATGTTGTGTTTGTTGCTATCCCTCTTAAAACAGAGCATCACATTTCATACTCCAGGGAGGCAGCTTTGTCATAGAACAGTAGTGCTGTTAACTGGCGACTTTTATTTATTAAAGCCACCTGAGTTGACAGCAGCTTATTTGGCAAATATGCTGTTCCATTCATTTATGTTGAGATTGCCGTCAGTTCCTCTAAGAGCTTTCATGTACACTTTGTTAAACCAACTCTCTCCTTTATTTCATGTGTGTGGTTTATTTGTTGAAGTTCAGAAAACCCTCTTCTACTTTTTCCAGTCCACAATGTGAACCTTAAGCCTAGTAACAGCACGTGGTACCCTGGAAAAGGTATGGTTCTGGAGAGAGAGACCCTCCTGGATTCAGGGACTAGTTCTGCTGTTATGTGTCCTTGTTTAATTTGTTCAAATCCATTTCCATATTTATTGTTTTAGGAAACCTAGTCAGAAATGATAAAATTTGAATTAGTTATAGTAATATTTTTAAAGTATTTTTAAAACTTAAGATACAAATTATGAAATCTAAAATGTCAGTATTTGGAAGAAACTTAAGACATTCTTTACTAGAATATATAAAATATATGTTTTGGCTTTTATGGAAAATGTAGAAAACTAAATGCCATTTGCTGATTTTCTGTATAAATTTTGTAAAATTATATAATTATAGTTAATGAAAGATTAATTTGAAATTTTTTAATATGAAGAAACAGCACAGAATCTTTCTTCATAGCTGAAATAAACAGGAGACTTTTTAAAATGTCTTAACAATTTTTTATTTAAAAAGAATCTGGAATGGTCACCATAACAGAATGACAGAATTAAAATACCATCATAGCTGTGATTGCTTAATTTTGTAACTTTAATTTGCTGTCATTTTGTAGATTTGCCAGTCTCTCTGGGTATTTGCAGCAAGCCCTGTGTTTTAAAAAAGAGGCATATGATTTTTTTTCAGAATAATTTTTTCATTAACTCTTTGTAAGTCACATAGTAAGCAGTAGTAAAATAATTCTGCAGAAGGTTATGTATGTTAAAAATATTCATCGTTTACTTGAAATTTAAAAATGCATATATTTAATCAGACATCTTTGTAGCTTTTATTCTTGTCATAGGGTTAACTTCACCAAATGCTTCTTTCCTATATTACCAGTTTATGAGCTACTTGTGCTTTTTCTGAAATTTTTAACATAGAGGAAGAAACTGTCTAAGAATAATAAAACATCATCATTGTAAGATGTATCACTAATTACTATATGCATATCTCCACAGTAGAGTTCATACTGCAATAAAAAATTGAGAATGTTTCAAAATTCTACTTTGTGATAGAGATGCCTGTGTAATCTTAGAAGATAGTGGCAGACTCACAGCTCTACCATAAGTCACATTTATTTGGTAAGGTATCTCTGGAGTGTTTTTGCAGTAAATATTAGTAAATTGTCCTCAGGTGCTTTCAAGCATATTTGAATATAATATTTTCCCTTTAAGTTTTATGTGACGATGAAAGAGATTGGTCCAAACTTGCTATGTATTCTATTATAATGTGCGGTCTCACCAATATAAGGAAATGAAGAAACAAAAATCACTTTCTCTCACTCCCATCATTATAGTGACTATCAAAATCCATTTTTCTCTAAGTTTATTTCTAATAAAACAACTATATTTGAACTAATTAATCTATCTGTGGTAAATAAAGAATAACTGTCCCTAAAAATCATGGAAAATATTATTTCTGAACTTTAATTCATGTTAGATGTGAAGTTACATTTTTCCAAATAGAGATTTATAATGTGGATGTAGGTTATTGCTTTTATTGATAGTGAAGCGAAAGAAAATAAAATTTAAGAGAATGTGCAAAAACTATCCAAAATCTTAATGCGTACTTTTAAATCTCACTAAGTGTTGTTAATATTTTGGTTTATGAACATCCTTCCAGAGGTGTAGCAGTGAATTTGATCCCTCATGTAATTTTTATAAAAATGGGTTCATATTGTACATATTGCTTATTAATCTGCTTTTATCTATGCCATGAAGTGCTTTTCATGGTAAGGATTAGAGATATGCTGTATCCCACACTATTCCTTTTTTTTTAATATACCATAAATTCATGTACATTTGTTTGAGAGTACCATAATTATGTGTTGTTGCAGCTCATTTAAGTTATTTCTAGCTTTATTTTCTTATTACAGTATAATTTATATTGATGTGAGCATTAGTAGCTGTATCTCATTATGCACTCATCTGCTTATCTCCATGGTACAATTCCTTACATAAAATTGCATTGCAGATGAGAAGGTGTTTTGGCAATCTCCTAGTATAAATTTAAGGTAATATTGATGCTTCATTTCAATCCATCATATTCTTATCCAAGCCTCACCTTGACATTAGAGCATTTTAACAGGCTTACTTTCTTCAAAGAAAGACTTATTCACATTGCCAATATTAAGTATATGTCTGTTCTGGTTTGTCTGTTTAGTATACATAATTCAAAAACACATCAAAATACAAAATACAAAAGATCAGATCAAAAATAAGGAAAATTATTCAAAAGTGACTAAATGACTCTCATGACAAGCAAGACTCATTAAATATATATTAATATATTTTATTATATATTATTATATATTATATATACATATGTATCAATATTGCATGAGTATACGTACATATGCTAATATATATATACATAAGAGTGTTTATATATACATAAGAGTATTAATATGTACATGAATGTATATATATTATATATATTTAAGAATGATATATTTGCATATATAAAACATATTATTGCATATATATGTGTATATATATGATTTCAATAAAGGCAGTCATAATTTTCTAAAAAAGTGTTCTAATATGTGTAAGGACATAAACATTTAAACTACCTTTGAACCACTAAATAAGAATGTATGTATATATGAATATAGGTATGTGTTTCTGTATGTGTATATATATACCTTTATATATAACACAAGTGTGGATGTGTGTGACTACAGTATCATTTAGAGTGGAAAACCAAATGTCTGGTAAAGCATTAAGTCTTATGTAACTTTATGTTTGTCAAAATATATATGCATGTATATGTACAGAGAACATTTTTAAAGATTTTATATTTCATTTGATTTATCTCAGGGTAGCAGCATATGAATTTAATTTACTTCTTTTAATGCTTAGTCAAAATATGTTTCATGTTGGGCATTTATAATTAAAATGCCAATAAAGTTATTTCATTTATTTATTCATTCATTCACTCACTCATTTTGTGGTACTGGGATTGAACCTAGGGCCTTAACACTTGCTAGGCAAGTGCTCTCTCTTCCACTGAGCTACATTGCTAGTCCAAACTATTCTATTTTAATGACCAAAAAAAAAAAAAAAAAAAAGTCATTAATGAAGAACAGAGAAAGATTTGCAGAGACAGTTTTTAACAGTACTTAAATCAAGCACTGTTCAAATACATGTAGGTCTGCAGATTCTGTATGCTACTGTTCCATTGGTAAGGCCATTCTAATTATATGTATACCTGAGGATATAGTGACTGATATTATTAAATAAAAGTTTCTACAAATTTATTACCAAAATACAGTATATCTCCAGAATAAAAAATGAAATCAGTAAACATACTTGTCACCAAAAGAAGGAAACCAGCTGTATAATGAGGTTCCACATTGGTCACAGGAGGAAGAAGAAAAAGAAAATGCAAATGGTAAAATTTGGGAAACAGGTGTCTCTCATAAATTTGAGACTTGTATATCTATTTATTTACTAAAAGTCTGTAGTAATGATCCTTTCTGTGTCCTCTCAGAGGCAGCATACCTTGAACTGGATGTGTTTTCTCCCTTGCTCATCACACTTATTCCTCCTGTGTTTTCTATCTCAGCGATTGGTACATGCATTCACTTACCAGGCTATTCTAGAAGGATTTAATGACCATTGATCTTGATTCCTTTTCTCACTAACTGTCCACCCACCAATAACCCAGCTACTTACATTGAGTCAGATGGTAATCAAGTCCAATGAAGTCTACTATCTTATTGTCTCTTAGATCCATTTATAGCTCTCTAGGCCCACAATTTTTCCCTTCTGGTTTATTGTAATAGTTTCCTTACTGATATCTTACCACCAATTCAATCTATTCTTCTTAATGTAATAAGAGTGATCATTAAAAATGCAAGTCTTACTCATTTCAATCTCCAAAACAATTCTAACAGAAGAATACATATTGCTTCATATATATATATGTGTGTGTATACATATATATATAGGATATATACGTAATAGTTTGTATATATATATACAAACTATTACATATATATACATACATATATATATATATATTACATACATATATTGTTTTTTTAAAGAGAGTCTCACAAAATTGCTTAGGGCCTTGCTAAATTGTTGAGGTTGGCTTTGAACTCAAAGTCCTCCTACCTCAGCCCCAAGCCACTGGGATTACAGTTGTGTGCCATGACTCCCAGCTCCCCTTCTTTCTTGTTATATATCTTTTTTGAGTTCACTCTCCAGTGATATTGAAATCTAAAACATTCTGAACCTGTCAGGCTTTTCTTCCCTCCAGGCCCTGGTACATGCTGCTTCTGCTTCCTAGAATACCCGTTCCTTTTCTCTCCATGATCCCTGCCCATTCTGATTACTGTTAATGTCTGCTCATTTTTAGGGCTTGATTTAGACATGATATGCCTTTGCCAGTGTTTCCTGAACCTCAATAGCAAACCAAGCATACTTTGTAAATATCACTAACTGCCTTGTCATTATCTACTTATTTATTCCCTTAGAATAAACTTGTTGGGGGTAAAGACACTATTTTATTCATCAGTACATCAAAAACACTACAATATCCACAAGAGAACAAGAACTCAATAAAGTATGGAGGAAGGAACTGTGTAATGGCTAATCGATCTTTTAAATTCTATACCAGAAATGTGGAAAAGGACCCATATGTTTCACAAAAGATTCTTTTCTCTAGCTTAAGAGATAAACAACCTATTCATAGAAAACTACAAAATTATTCACAATTATATATCCACATACTTAATCTTTTTTTAGTTTGATATTGCTTTATTCTTGTGAGAAAACACTTTTTAAGCACTACTTTGCATGAATTACAGATCAGCATCTGTGTTGGGTAAGATATAATATGTGAAGTAACTTTTTACAAAGCCCATCAAATAGTGATTTACAATTTCCTCTTTCATAAAATCAGTTACCAACATATGCAAATTACAAATTCCAGTAAATGAAATGGAAGCTATTTATACTCTGTGATTTGGTTATAAAAAGGTATTTGGGGGATCGGTTTCATCCCTTTGTAGCTAACCTATATAGGGCATGTATTAACCCTCATGAAATGGAATTAGCCTTTCTCAAAGGAGGATTATAAATAAATATTGATATAAATGAAAATTATATAGGAAATACCAAAAATGTAAAAATAAGTTGGTGAAAAGGAATTTATAGTCACAAAAAATTTCAATTATTCTAAGATCTATTTTACACTTTGTGTTTATACTTAAAACAATAATTCTTAACATGTATTTTGGAATTTTAACCAAATTAATTATTAAAGCAAGTAGTACATGAATAGGGTATTGCAAGTGTTTCCTGGATCTTGTCCAAGAATTGAAGGACAAGGAGGACTTGAATGAAGAGAAACCAAGTGGGGAGGCATTGTAGGCTCAAGCAAAAAGGCAAGACTGAAGTGGAAGTTGTGGGTTTTTAGGGGAAAGTTACATTTTTGAAAAAGAACAGGGAATACCACTAAATAAGTAGACTCCACCAATTTTCCAGCTGTTTTTTGTTGTTGTTGTTGTTGTTGTTAGAATCTTAAGAGGTATGGAGTGTGACAAATTGTGATTTTTATAAAAATAAGAATTCAATTATATTAATATATTATTTATTCTATTCTGTTAAGTTGTTCCATCTCAGAACTAGTTATCTTTTATGATGTTCAGTATCCTAGTTATTCTAGACTTTCTTATACAAAAGTAGAAAATTAAAAAACAAGATTTATTTTTCTTTGTAAAAGAGGACATGGTGTGAATGGCAAATGCCCTAGCTAGAACAAATTTTGTAACAATCCAAATATTTCTATATTGTGCATCCTAATGATTATCATAGTTTGAAATGATTTTCATAGTACATATGCTCCATTTTTCAGAAGGGTAAGAAAATAGACTCACTACAGCTATTTACCTGCAACTGAACAGAATTATTTAAATCACAAAAACAAAGCTTTTGAAGAGATCCCAATAGGTTATCTATTTCATGGTCTAATCTCTTCAAGGGCATATATTTAACCCACCACAAGTACTTACAGAAGATTTTTTTCTTTTCTTAGTTAAGTTAATCCATTTTACTAACTTTAAGCAGGATTGTTCAAAATCTCTCCTGATGAAAAAATTCCATTTAGTAAATAAAGCCCTCTGAAAGAGAGATTCCACAGTAGCTCTTAGTATTTAGCTTTGGCTTATGTTTAACAAAGCTTACAGAAAACACATTCTTTATAATATCTAGGGTAACTCCCCCATGTTTCTTCTACTGAGTACCATTGAGTACTGTTCTCTCAAGGATTGTACGGGTCACTTACAACAATAGAGAATTAGATCACAGTTGCTATAATGTGCATTCAGGTGGAAAAGTGTGGCTAGATATCTGCAAATCTGACATCATAAATGCCATTCCGTTTATAACCTTAAAACTTTCATGGAGTTTTAGCCCATAAATTTCTTTTCATAAAAAATTGAAACATTTC
Source organism: Glaucomys volans (assembly GCA_020662805.1). Classification (NCBI taxonomy): domain Eukaryota; kingdom Metazoa; phylum Chordata; class Mammalia; order Rodentia; family Sciuridae; genus Glaucomys; species Glaucomys volans. The sequence continues at coordinate 378,654 of JAJEJO010000780.1, forward strand.
TTCACCTGTCAGCTTCTACGGGCTTCCACATTCACCCATGGGTAAAGCCCATTGAATCCTGTTTTTACTCTGAGCTATAGTCCAAAGTCATATTTTCTCTAAGTTTTCCTGATCATCATTATTTAATTGTTTCCAAGTCCCTCAGTGTGTTAAATAAGAAATTTACAAAACAAACCTCTGTGAATTGAATGCTGCTTATAATATACATGTTAGAACTATTTGGAGGAATCAAATCTCAAGTTAAGGATAACAAGGAAGGTAACTGTAGGTTACCTTTAGTGATATATGATACACAGGTGCAGCAAAAGCCCTTGAACTGTGATAGGCACAGAGATAATGCTCAATTCATGTTAGCTACAGTTCATCAGCTATGATGAGAGGCTAGTGATGGTGGTATTGCTTAACTATGTTAAAGAAGGAGCTGTGTCTTAATTCCTTTTTATCTTCCTCCTGGGATATAGAACATTATTCTATGTATAATGAATGATCACTAAGTTTGTGTTGATTCAACCCAGACAATCTTTTACTTTAGAACAATGAACAGGAAATTACTTAAACTTTTGAATTATTGGTTAAATAATCATTCAAAGTATTTACTTGTCTTTTTATTTTTCATTGCACATTCTTTGTTACACATTCCTGCTTACTTTGAAGTTAATATGACTTTGCTTTGGCCAATTAAATGAAGACAGAATTGATAAATGCCACTTCTGTGCAAAAACTGTCAGATTTGAACCTGGCAGTTTGTTTGTTACATTTCCTTTTCCTGCCTCAGCAGCCACAAATACATGTACCAAGATGGAGCCTCTGTCACTCTAAGTCCCAGGGTTACATTCTAAGCAGGGCCCCACTTGAAAACCTGCTTGCTTGAGATGCATCAACAGAGCTAGAAATGAAAGTTGGTTGTTTCAAGCCACTGAGATTTTGGGGGGTTGTTTTCTATTGACGCATAAACTGTCTTTTCTTGACTAACAATTGGTAACACATTTATTTGTGAAGAAAACATCTTTGCTACTAGACATGACTAAGCAAACTATTTGCTCTTCACACAAATAAATTATGTTCAGGTGTCACTCAGCATAACAGATTGTGCCATGCCAACTTGTTCTACTCAAGATGTGGTAAAAATCTTCCCTTACAAGGAAGAAACACAGCATCTGTTGTATTTGAACAGGAAAACTGCTTCTGGCTGGCTGTCCACAGTGCTGAATCTGGAATAAAATCTGGCTGCCTGGTTAACTCCTGAATTTTAGCACCAGGAAGGAATGTGAGGAGCTCAACTTACTTATGTTATTGTATGTTAAATTCTTTGTCTTTTTCTTTGTGCATTAGAGAGAGACTGAGGGTGTAGCTCAATGGCTGAGCATGTGCTTAGCTTGTGTGAGGCTCTGGGTTCAATCCCCAGTGCAAAAAACCCAAAACCAACCAAACAGCATCCCCCACTCCAAAACCCAAAACCCAAACTAAAAAATAAACTAGTATAAGGTATAGTGGCTTAATTTGCAATGGGTGCAGTTGTTAATCACTTGGGACTTTCAGGGGCAAGCAGATTTTCTTCTCTCTTAGTAAAGGTGGGAAAGACTGAAGGGTGGAGAAAACAATAATTTCTATTCTTCTCACATATGTGTTAGTGCACTTAGAAATTCAAAGATATTTTTGGAATTTTTTTCTGTTTTTAGGTATGAATATTATTTGTTTTTTAAATTCTTTAAAAGATGCCACATCCTTAGAAATAATTTTTGTGGCATATTTTGGGTAAATGATTATAAAGAAAATTACATTTCCTACTCTTAAATAGGGATGAGTAGGAAACTAAGATGAAATATGTAGTTTCAGCGGCAACCAAGAAAGATATGTGTATAAAAAAGGAGAAGCTTATGAAAAATATATACTGCTTTAAAGACTGACTTTTAAAATTTGTGTTTATTATCCTTAAAAGTACTATTTTGTTGCCTTTTATTGATTTTCACATTAATTTTATTATATTGATGCTAGGATTGAAAAATTATGAATGAAACAACCAAAATGTTGTAGACTGCAAATAATATGAAATGCAGAACAGTACTGATATAATCTTAATTCAAAACATCATTAATCATGTTAATAGGGATTATTTTTAGACCTGAATGCTTGTTCTTTTAGAGTAAGCCTGTTTCTCTATGCAGATGGTAAATAAGGCTCCTTGATAGTTCAATTTTAGATGAAATGAGAAAAGAAAGAGTACTTTCTAAAAACAGTAGTCATTTCATATTGTTTTGTGTTTTGCAGTGTTCTATTAAAAACAGCTCAGTATTGTCAGGCTATGCTAAGCAGTCATACAATCTGATTCACAAAGGAGAATTGATCATTTCTTCCCACGTATTATTTTTGTATATCTTTAGAATTTTTTTTTTCTGTATGTCATTTTCTTGTTAATGGGAGGATGAGAAGAAAAGGAGGACAGGTTAAATGGATTCACTGGGATGTAAAAAAATGTCCACCAGAGTCTGCACTGCTTTCAGGTTGTAGAGTACTTTTGGTGGGAGGATGGTTTTTCCAATATAAATAAAAATGACCATCATTAAATATCTACTTTGTGCTTCAGTGCTTTAAATGCAGTGTCTCTAATTTTTCAAACATCTTTATATTTTATTCATATTTCACACATGAGCTAAAAGAGGATCAATTATTTGAATGTCATGCCCAAGTAAAACTATGTAGCTAACAAATGACAAAACTAGATTCAAATTCAGTTTCTGTCTATATTTTTTGAATACAGTAGGCTGAATTATGGGTGTGGGTTTCAAAGCACTGTTCCCACTCACCATATCAAAATGTTTTTTCTAATAGTAGGTTAGTCATTATGTTTTTCTGCATAAAACATCAACTGTTGTTAAACTGATGTTTTAAGGATGGAGAGAGACCTTATTGCAAAGTTACTGCATGAACTCCAAAGTATAGTTTCCAAAGGTCTTGTTCTTCAGGGTAAGAGGGCATCCATTCCAGAAAGAGATATTTATGTAATTTACTCACCCATAGTGACATCCTTTTCTTTAAAACCCAGGGTTAACGTTAGGCAAAGAAGGTTTAAACTGGACAAACATACAATTATCGAAACCTACTTTTAGCATTGGAAAGTCAGGTAGGACTGGGTAGGTACTTTTTGTTGCTTATTTTTCTCATCAATTGAAAACACTTCAGTTTTGACTGTGTGATGTTGGGTAATTTGCTACCTAAGTCTGAGTCCTTCATCTATAGAATGTACCCATTTCCTGCATAGGATTGTTCTTTGAATCAATTTTTATATTATATTTAAAGTTTATATCCCAGAACCTGATATGATACAATCTTAAAACTGTATGTACTGAGAGCATGAAAGCATATAGTTAAGAAAGGAACTGTATTGTTACTGTGATAGACTCTGAGCATATAACAGAAAATACAACAAAGTCACTGTCATTTTTAAGCAGATATTCCAGAGGGGAAAGAAATGATGTATGGACACACACACACACACACAAGCACACACTTCTATACCTAGGTGTTGAGGAGTACTCTGAATAAAAATAAATAATAAATCAGTTTTAGGAGGGCAAACTGTGTTGGGGATTCTGTTTTACAAAGGGTAATCAGGGAGAGAATCTCCGATAAGGTGATATTTGCATAGAGAACTACTCAGTATGCATAAGAACATTGAGGGATGGAGGGGCTAGCAAGTGCGAGCTCTATACATCTTTCATCTTCTAGTTTTCACACTAAAGTCATTTCTGCCAATCTGTAGGACAGTTTTACATTCTCTAATAAAAGTCTTTATGCTTTATTTGTGTCAGGAATTTAATACCTAATTTTTAATAATTGCTTTGCAATTTATTTTTAAATTTAATATTTTCCAAAGCATTTCAATTTTGTTTTACAGCTCACTATACAATCATTCAATGTGCAGTATTTAATTTTATTAGTATAATGCTTAAAATACATTAGAAACTAACAAATTATTTAAATATTATTTTGAATAAAATGTGGTTTTTGGTAAACTTGGAATATTAATTTCAGTTGAGAAAGTAATAAAGTTAAGTTTCATGTAAGTCTGTTTTTCATGAATGTTAAATAAAATAAGCTTTGTTATGAGAATAAGTTGACTTGACAAATAAATCTATCATTTCATTGTTAAATTTATCACCAATGACCATAGTTTGCAAGATATGGCAATTTTAAAGTCAAGTGTTACTGGATTAGCACAATTTGTTAGCTGCATAAACTATTAATAGTTTCCTAAAGGATAAAACATTTGCTTGTATTTAGAATAGTTTATCTTAATGAAATGTCACAGTAAATTAAATGGACCAT
>JAJEJO010000780.1:383079-399682 GCA_020662805.1 Glaucomys volans
CTCTTAAATGATGAGATGGGATTTTACCAACTTTGAATGTGTTAATGTGCCCAGAACCATTTTGGGTTACATGCTATTTGAAATTTAATGAATACTATGAATTCTCCAGGAAAAAAAATCAAAACTTCGCATGGACACTAAAAATATGACATCCAAATTCAAGCAATTCATGAATTTCCATGAGATAACCTCGAATATCCATGGACTTTGAGTTATATTGCTCTGGATTCCAAAGAGAAGCTAGGTGATATGAATTTTGGAATATCATCTTGATGGAGTATAATGTGTGATAGAAGCAGAGAGGTGGTGTTTTTTATAAACTTAATGAAAAAAAGCAAAAAAAATTTATATGTTTTGTGATTTCAATGACATAAAGTTAAATTGTATATTTTTTTGGACAAAAGGTATACATTTTAAAATAATTTTTTGGACAAAAATTTTTAAAAACTCAAGTAAAACAAAAGTTGTCTTTTAGATGTCATGGGGTTTTGGATAACTTTCAAACTTTTTACCAGTTCCTTTAAATACTAATAAAAATATGGCAATATGTATTAAAAATAGCTGTGATTTGAGTATCCTGGAAACAAACTAACATATAGCCAGGACAAATGCAATTATCTCTTACTTATTCATCAAGAATCCATTCTTGCTCTCTTTCTTTTCATTCTCTTGAATGAAGCTAAAATAATATTTTTAAAAATTCAATCTATTTATTGAACACCTCTAATTAAACTCCTCAGTGTTCTCGCCTTCCTCTCAGTATAAAAATCCTGAATGTGGACTCTAAGACTCCTTCTAATGGCCTATACCACTTCCCCACCATATCCTCTAGTTCACCAGTATGCCCCAGAAAAAGCCTTTCTGCCTGAACATGACTCTACACATCATTCCTTTGTCATCCTTCTTTTTTCTCATCTTATTCTTTAATTTCAGCTTCAAATTCACTGCTTCAGGAGAATTCTTATTGGTCTTCCAGCTTGACCACACTGATAGCAATCTGTACTTTTATTTTGTGGCTCTTTTTGAGTGAATAAATAAAAAGTGAATGAGTAATAAATATACAAGTGAATTCATATTTTTATAACATTAAAAATTCAACTATTAAAAATATGGGAGTTATATGTTTGCATATGTATATATAACTCCCATATTTTAATTGTTATGTGTATATATATTTAATAGTTTTTATATATGTATGGATGAAAATGACAGTGAACCTCTGCATTTGTCTAATTTAGTCAATGTAAGCAGCCTCCTTCCCTTAAGATTAATATATGTAAGGCAAGACCTCTTCAAGATAGTACAATAACAAAATTCCAAGGGTAAAGAACATGCTCACTAATTGGAGAATATATTTAAAACATTTATAGTTTATTTCCTGAGATTTAGTTTAACAACATGATCCCAAAACCTCCAGTAATTTTGATTTTCATGCGTTCAGAGAAAGCAAATTAAGTTGGAAAAAAAGAATTAAATGGTGTTATTTGTTGTCAGATGGACAATAGCCAACTGATTGAATCTGTGCTTTTTTTTTTTTTTTTCAAGTTATGTAAGAACAACTCTAGGTCATTTCTCACTGGGTGTTCAAATAGAAAGACAAATTAGCTCAGTGGGAGTCCTCAGCATCATTGCAATGGCTGAAATAGCACTTCTGAGTGCCCACTTAGAAGCTCAGTCTTCCTAGACTATTGCCAGTTGCACCAACCAGAAATGATGGCATGATTGGACACTGTGCCATTTGTGTGACCCTAACATTAAGAATGGGTACTTATCATATCCTGCATTACATTTCAGATTCTCAAAATACAACACAAAGATTGTGAAATTACATCATTTTTAGCTTTGACTTCAAATAGTTTTTGGAAGCTTCACTTTAGCAAATCCTACTCTATCATCTAATATCAGTAAAATATAATATGCAATTAGAAAAATATAAACATTTGTTTAAGCAATAATTTCTAACATGATCTTTAAAAGTTTCACTTTTTCTACATAATGGATGAGGTGCTGAAGTTTTAAGAATAACCCATTATCAGTTCAGTGGTGTTTTGCTGGTTGCCTTTGCAGGAAGACCCACTAATGACTTCATTTTCTTCCTTCTGTAAACCAAGACTTTCAAAGATTTTGCAGCTTAAGGTATATTCTAGGTGGCAGTTTTTAATTTTTTCATTAAGTACAGTTACCTGCAGGATGCTGAATGCCAGTGAGACATGTAATGATGGCTGTTCCCCAAATAATATTGGGAATCCTAGTTTCAAAATATTACAATATTTGGTATGTCAAAATTTTTATTTTTTTGTGTAATTGTTCTTAATTTTAAAATTTCATCTCCTTACATATATAAGGGTCAAAAAGAGAGCTTTTCATGCATTTCTAACTAGGTGTAAAACCAAATTCAAAAAATTGTGTCATTTGTACTTAACTTTAGACTAAAAGCCTTAATATCCAGGTACATTTTCACAAATAATACACAAACTTGATTCAAACTACAGACATAGGACTTAAAATGGAATAAAACATCTGAAGTAAGGAGTTTTTTTTTTTTCTCTATATGTGTATTATTTGTTAAACTAATTTTGCTTCACTTTAAGGGAGATAGGATCTAAAATTCCCTTTCTCCTCCTTTCTCAAAACTTTGCAAATGTACTTTATTTAACTTTTAAACAAACAAGTGCTCCTATTTGTTGTTAGAACAATTTTAGTTTTCTATCATACAACAGAGAATATTAATCTCTTCACTTCCTTTACTTGAAGAAATTTCTGACTCAGTTAAATTGGTGTAGAGATTATTAATTTTTTGGCATCTAGTTTTCTTACAGTTAAAAAAAAAACACATGTGCAAGAGAAACAGCCAAGTCCAAAAAAAACCATGCAAATATTAGTATAAATCCCTGTTATAAGTAGTGTTGTATTGCTACAAACAGCTCCAAAGATAAAGTGGCTAGGTTTTTAAACAATATTTTAGAAGAATGCAAAGAAATACAGCAGACAAAAAAATGAGGCTTAAAGAATTTGAAAATATTTGCTTTTGTAAGAGAACTATTAAGCTTTTGGTCACTTTCTTTGTACTTTAAATGTAACTATATCAATCTCACTACTGGTCTTAGACTCAGTCTGGTAAACAACAAACCTTAAACCCAGGAATAAAGTACTTTCCCAACTTCTTAATAGAAAGCTTACAGAAGCATACAGTTTTATTCTGAAAAGATGTACCATTTTTCTTTTCTTTTTTGTTGGGGAGGGTTACTGGGGATTGAATGCAGGGGCACTCAACTACTAAACCACATCCCAGCACCTTTTTATTTTTCATTTTGAGACAGGGTCTCACTAAGTTGCTTAGGGCCTCGCTAAATTGCCGAGGCTGGCTTTGAACTTGTGATACTTCTGCCTCAGCCTCCTGAGCAGCTGGATTATAGGCATGTGCCACTGCACGCAGCAGATGTACCATTTTTCTATATTTGCAGTTATGAGTTATTTACATACTCTTAAGTCTAATGCCATAATAAGAACACAAAGCTTCTTCAACCCTTCTACTTGATAGTAGTTTGCAGATATTTCCATTCATGATATAAAGTAACAAAGGATCTGCCACAAGGTTTCAGACTTTAAATCCCCTTTTCTCTCTTATGTTTCCCCTTTCTATATACTCAGGAAGAGCTGAAAATAAACCAGCACTCATACTGACATACAGCTTCAGGGTGTTCTTAGGTCAAATTTAAGACAAGAGTTAGAGGTACACTTTTATACTAATTGCTAAGTGCTTTATTATTCCCAGAAGTAGGGGATTTGACCAAGAAATTAATGGTATATCATAGAGAAAAATATAGTGTTGTGTTAGGGGCTTATTGAAGAAATATTATACAATATAATTACTTTTGATTGAACAAGGACCTCTGCATAAAACAATTAAAAACTACACATTTTGATGTGCAAAATTTCAGTCTCAGTTTAATTGAACAAGTATTTATTGAATACTTAACAATATTCTTGCTACATTTGACACTCAAATAAGTCAAGGGTACTTTTAGCTGCTAAGGGAATTATGGTGCAAAGAGAAAAACAATCCATGTAAAGAAATATGAATGACATGCAAAAAACAGTACTATAGACACATTGCAAAACAAAGGGAAGAAGAATCACAAGAGAAAAATAAAACTAATATTTAAGTGTCCTTTTAGGTGTCAGATGCTTTCAAACCCTCAAGATAAGATGAGCACATCTTCTTTGGGAGGGGGAGGACAGTGGAGATAGGTATGCTTATTGAAAGCGTATGAAGCACTACATGAAAGATTCTCAACCAGGCATGGTGGTGCACACCTGTAATCCCAGTGGCTCGGGAGGCTGGGACAGGAGGATCTCTAGTTCAAAGCTAGCCTCAGCAATGACAAGGCACTAAGCAACTCAGTGAGACCCTGTCTCTAAATAAAAAAATGCAAAATAGGACTGGGGATGTGGCTCAGTGGTCATGTGCCCCTGAGTTCAATCCCCAAAACCAAAAAAAAAAAAAAAAAAAGATTTTCAGATATGACATTAAGGAAGATTTTTGTGAAGGCAATCATAATTGATATGGTGGCAAATTATGATTTATAATTTGTGGCCATTTCAAAACTCCAGAGAATATGGCTTATTTTTCTCACGTTTCTCCTTTAATACATTGTGATAAAAGTACTTTATTGTTTCCACATGGTTAGGCAAGGATGGAAGCAAAAACTATGTTGTTGCTTCTATCCCAAAACAAAATTAGAGAGGCCATTATTTAGCCTACCACAACTCTCTAGAGCCTAGTCCATTCCTTCCTAGTACTGCCTTTGGAATCTCTCTTTTAATATTCTTTTTACAACCTCACTCTTACCCATTCTTAGTTATCCTTATATATTCAAGGTGATGACCTCGTCTGGCAAAAAAATATTACTTTTCTTTGTTTTGTCTCAATACTGCTTGAGATTCTGCCATATTTAAAATAATTGATATTTCCTGATTTTTATAATTCCCAGATCTTTAATAACAAGGTAAGTCATACATTATTTGAGATGGACTTTGAAGGAATATTCTTATTTTGATTGAGATGGGAGCAAAAGGAGGCCATTTCACTTTGAATTTTTATGAACAAAGGCCCAGAGCAAGATAAACACAGAACAGGCATAGAAAACAGTCTGTTACCCAGTTGGTAGAAACTATCTGATGGAAGAATGAAGAGGAAGAGTAGATTGAGAGACATATTTAGGAGCTTTCAAACTAATCTCTAGTGTCCTCATGTAATAGGCAAATGATCATTATCTAAAATCAAGTGTTCTATAAATGTATTTTAAAATGTTTATTGTACAGAAAATACCTATTTTAAAGTAAGCTTGCTATTCTTTATAGGCACATGGATTCTAATTCTTAAATTTAAGGAAAGGAGTTCCAAAAACAATTATATTTATTATTTTTTTGTTCAGAAACATACATACACTCACACACAACACTGACATTAGCAAGACTTCATTCTATACTGGCTGAAAAATGTGATTGGAAATCTATACATATGCACTTTCAAACAACAGTTTGCTTGTTCTGTTTATCTTATTCAAAAGTTCAGATGATTTTCTTAATAGTATTGACTGATTTTATGAAATTGCATATTTGTCTAAATGCAAACTGTTAAGTAGTGTCTACACTCATTTCTACTTTATTCATCTTGAATAGAACTATACTTATTTGTGTAGAAATCAACTTAATTTTACTGTCATTAGGAGCAGTTATGAAAGCCTAATGGCTGTAAGTCAAAGCTGGAGCAGAAGTGGGTTACTTGAATTTGAACTCACAGTATTAATGAACTATTTTGGCATTCATTAGATTAAAGTGATTAAATTGCTTCTCTACTGTGTCTCATATCCACATAGGAAGTTTTGTACTTTTGTTTAACTACAAAATACTTTACCCTCCAGAAAGGAAAAAAAAAAAAAAAGAGTTCATAGCTCTTTAATGAAAGGGACATTGTGTTATGTGTAACTTAATGTTTCCTCTACATTTACTATTTTAGAAAAGGGCTAGAAGTGGAAAATATTAAGTATTAGTGAGTTACAATGACATCATTCTGTATTTAATTAAAATAGGTCCTTAATACTTTAGTAAAGCTTTACAAATCATAGAACTTTATCTAATTTCATTTTTAAAGTAAAAAGGAGTTCCTAAAATTTTCATATTTGACATTTATTTTCTGAACTATGATAAAAAAATAAGTACACATATCTAGGCAAATTTAATTTGTTTTGCCTATACATTATTTTAGTGACTGGTTATAAAGAAAAAGTTCCACAATGTTTACTGCTTATTAATTATTTAACTGGCATATATTAAGTACCCTGTACCTTGTCTTAGAGATACAAAGATACATAACACACTGATTTTATTCTAATGAGATAATTAACACATAATTAAACATATGGCATATAATGGGATGACATGTAGGATGCTATCGAATCACCAAGGGGTGTCACAGCAGGAATTTTGGTGGTAAATTATGTTGTAGTGAAACTTTAGGATCTAATTGACTTCGAGCATTTGTTTCCTTTAAGACAAGGTTGGACTTCTCCCAGTTTAAACTCTGAAGTGCTTGGAGCAACAAACTGCAAGCATTATTAACACAGCATACTTCCAAAGGGAGTAGTCTAGCCTGTATAATAGCCTCATCTCACCATTGATATTTCATACATAAACACTGACCCAGTTATCTGTAATGGGCAAGGAAAGAATGAATAAATAAAACTCGAGTTCACTTTATAAAAGCCTCTAGTATTCAGTTCTTTCTATGTTTTATTTCAATAGTTTTCTCTCACTAACTCATTTACTAAAATTGACCAACAGAATAAAATGGCATAATTTATCAGCATGGTGTTTTATAGTCTTTAAAGAATCTCTAAAACTATTACATTTTGATATGGCTAAAAACTGAGATGTACAGAAAAATATTAGAGCAATGCTAGCTCCAGGATCTCATTGCATTTAAGATTTGACATAGTCCTGATGCCCATCTGTGCTATTCACACTAAGGCCTGGTACTCCAGATAGGTCTAACCTGCCTCTGCTCTAGCATTCTCAGTTTCAGTGAAGCCAACTATCATAAACTTCCATATTCATGACAAAAGTCTAGTTTATGTGAAAACCTTTTGGAAGCCATAATTGATATACGAATATGAGGATTGACAATAACTGCAAATTTGTTGCACTGTCTTTCAACTCTTCATCTTCCTATTAATTTCCAGAAAAGCTCCACCAAGTGCATCTTATCATCCTTTTAATCTAAATTACTTCAAACTCACTTTCTTTCATATGTATTCATAAATTTTCCATTAGGATAATTCTCTCATTATTTGTAGAATATTAGTTCTATAGGGATAGTGCAAGTAATCATGGGCTCTCAGAATTTGATTTGATGTTAGATTACAACAGCACAGCTCTCTACTTCTTACAGAGTGAGTTTTCCATTAATTTGTGTTAGTTTTATTGCAATAATAATAAAGAAAAATATGGTTGTGCTATGTAATTTAATATATGCTTAAAATAGTGAATATAGGTCCAATAAATGAAGCATCTTGCTTGTTGGAAATGGGAAAGAGAATTAGAAAGCTTATAAGGGCTAGAGTAGGAAAGTTCATGGAAGCCATAATCAATGAGTGGAAGCTTGCAGTAAAGGAAACATGGACCAAAACATGGTCAAGTAATAAAGTGGATGGATAAAATGAACTAAATTCTAAGACAAAACATATATGATGCAGCCTTGCTAGAGAGTCCAAAGAGCTGGAAGATTTAAAAATGAGTATTACAGATGGTCCTTTTTGGCTGTGACACATTTAAGTTAGCAAAAATAATTATCATAAAGATATATGAAGTTTTTTTATATAAAGCCTGAGACCTACAATGACCAGGGTCCTCCATGACCCAAAGGTTTTTGTTGGGTTTAGATCATGACTTCGAATGCCTTAGGTCCTTGTTTAGTCTGGCACACTGTGGTCATGAGATTTTTTGAATCACAGTGTTAGTAGAGAAACAGGATGAACTAGGATTGTAATTATGTGGGTTATGTACATGAAATAAATCACTGCACTGATGGTTCTGCAAGATGAGTATTAGCATTTTCTCTAGTTATGCCATATAGTCACCTTACCAGTCCCCTGATTTGTTGAGAACAGTGTAGTCATAAGTTGAATGGTGAATGGAGAAGCTATGAGCAGGGCAAAGCACATGACTGTTGGAAGAGTAATTGGTGAGAGAGCAGAATAAGCAACTGAATCCCTGCCCATAAGAAGTTGTTGTTTTCAGTTAGTTAGATTATTTAACCTAACTGATATTATTTCTCTGTGCCTAGGACATATTTAGTGAGCTGTCAAAAGATTCCCAGAGATTTAGATAAATATAAGAAGGTCCAAGATGTCATGATGACATCAGAGGGCATAGGGAGGGCATTGGATAGAGATTGGAAGTATGATGAACAGGAATGGGGAACTCAGCACCAGGAATATGGAAAGAAACATCTGCCCAGAGATTGGAAAAGCAGGTGAAGGAAGAGGGCTGGGGAATTCACAATTATTCTTACCATATGTTTGTGTGTGTGTGTATATAGAGAGAGATTTTTACACTTACACAAACACAAACATAAACAGACACAAAGAAGTAAATTATTCTGTTTTTATTTGGTTATATATTATATAGTTAAATTACAATCATGTTTGAATGCTTTAATAGGCATGCATGTCTTCTGTCTTTATCCACTGAGAAAGTCTAGAAGCAGTAACACTTATGAAGCAATGAGTAAATACCATTCTCCATTAAAAGGAATCTGGGATCTTTGATTAGAATGGTTGGATTCAAGCAGTGAAACTATAAGGTTAACCTTGAGCATTGACAGGCTAAAGAAAGCTAACAAGGAAAGAAAAAGAAAAGGTAGGGTTAACCTTTACAAGTCAGTTTGTCCTCATAGTCAGAATAAGATAGCTACAGTCGTTTGAGGCCAAAAATGTGTTTACAGTGAAACCTACCAGTTGCTGTTGTAGGCAAAGAACTGCCTTTCCCATAAGTTCCCAGGAAACTCTGCCTCCCCCCAAAATCTAACTGGAATACATTGGGTTGAATACTCATTACTAAACAAATTACAGATAAAAAGAGAATCATTTAGACCATTGGTTTTGGGCTGAGTTTCTAAAAGCAATCTTTGGTCAGTGGATTTTTGACCTACCCAAGAGCTGAGTGGAGTGCTGAGTGTGGGAAGCTGATTTAAATGGAGAGACACATATCGAGTTCTTAGGAAAAGGTAATGAAAATCAGGAAGCAACATACACTGCCTACTATAACATGTTTTTCAGAATAAAATTATGAAATGATCTGGTACTAATATATCAATATTCTAATATGGAAACAAAGACAGGCTGTCTGAAATCCATACCCTTCTAGAAAAACTGGGAAGATTTGTGCTCATCCTCCCTATAGCATAGTGCTGCAATTATTTCAGCAATCTAGTGAGACCCGGTAGGTTAACTTATTAGTCCTTTAAATTCCATCACTGATTAGTCCGATCCTTTTCCACTCCTTTCAGTCAGCATCCTTGGAAATGGTTCCTTTGTTTACATGTATTTGGCCCGATTCCCACCCCTAATTTGATCACCTGCACCTGAAAAAACTGGTAGTTCCATCTGAAGATTCAGGTGCCCTCATTAGGGAACAAAGCATTACATAAGCGTCCTGCTGGCGGAACAAATTCAAATTGTTCTCACATAAGCACCTCACCTCTTATGCACAAAATGTTATCAAAATGTTATGTGAAAAGCAGAAACAAAAGAGTGTCTTTTGACAGAGGATAAAAATACTCCATGCTTTTGGGAGAAAAGCAATCTGTAATTGGAATAAGCTGGCAAAGTTCTTTATATTTTTGGCACAGTTCACCATATGAAACAATCTCAGCCAGCAAACTCAGTGGTGTGTATAATGTAAAAAAGAACACAGCTGGTTTGTGTACCTCCAAACACAAACATAATTTTTAACAAACGTGAAATAAAACATATTTTACTTATATGCCATTTTATCATTCAAATATAGTTTTTAAAATAATCTGTATGTAATTGGTAGCATTTGCATAACTTCCATGTAGACACTACATGTTATGCTGTATGTATCTGTAGTACATTTAAAAATACAGGGATACATTTCTCTTGCAGTGAGAACCAGTTGGTTCCATATCGGAAGCCCTGGACTGAGCTTTACCTCTAGACCCACATATCTTACTGAGTGTTGACTTTCTCTGTGTGGGTAAACCTAGGTTGATCAAATTCACCCTATTCAAAGTAGATTCCATCATAATATAACCTACACCTGTTTCTCTCCCTGCATCTTAACTTTCAGTTAAGAGTACCACTCTCCTGGTGGTGACTTCAGTCTGTACATCCCAGTGTCACTCTGATTCTTCTTCACTGCTTCTCAGTCTCTGTGTGCAGTTACTAAATGCTCTTTCTGTATATCTAAATACTCTTTTAATCTCTGCTTTCCTTTACAGTCCCTCAATGACAACTTTGTCATAGTCTACTATGACTTTCTTTCTAAGAGGTCTCCAGATTCCAAAATTCTCTTTCCTTCCTCAACTCTCTCTCTCTTCCTGTTTCTCAAACATCAGTTTGAGAAATAATTACTAATATGGAGGTTTGATTTTATGATCTTGCCACTCCCTGATCCATATTTGATAGATTACCACTAGCCAGTTAGTTTAATAAAAAGGTCACCCATAATTTAGACAACATTAACCTTAGTAGTCTACTATAATGAACAATTTTTAGTCTCAGTGATGTTGATCTTCATGTCATCTTTTTTTGAAAACATCTGCTTCTCTCATCCTCTAAGACACTTTTCACTCTTGTTTCTCTTCCCTCTCCAACTAGGTTTTACTTCAGTAGTTTCACCCTCTGCTTTATTTCAGCCAGAACCTCTATGGATTCTCTCTCAGATTTGGAATCTTAAGCTGAGATACTTTTCTGAAACCTAAACTACATATCTTCTACCTACTACTAAATACATACTCCTGGGGAGCAAACAAAACCTATCACTTCCTCTTCCCATTCAATATGTTCCTCTGTATTCAATCTCATGTTTCAATAATTTAAACTTCTACAGATTATAGTAGTGTGAAAAAAAGTTCCAAGTCTTTTAGGTTGATTAATGACCGATGATAGGGGACAGATAGAAAAAACAAGGTACATTTAGATCTATTATTTTAAAGTTATATAGAGAAAATACTAAGAATACAGGAGAGACTCAGTAGTACTTTAAAACCTGGAAAGAGTTAATGCTTTATAAATATAGCAAGCAAATTATTATATCCATGATGGATATTATAAGAACCTAGGTATATGCTTATTCATTTTATCTAGCTCTTATCCACACTTAGCATGAAGCATGAATCAGTATTGAATAGTAATCCCCACTTAGAGCTGCAAAGAAACTGAGTCCTAAATTCAGTTTTTTACATACAAGTGGTATTTTTAAAATTAAAACTATTATGCACAGTATTTTAAAATTTATAGAAAATATTTTTATTAGCTCTTTATAAAGCATTAAAATATGCATTTATACTTTAACATAGGATCACATTAATTTGATCCTGTCCCATTAAATTTACTCAAACTAGTTCTTTATTTGCTATGTGCAAAAATTATTTATTAAATAGAAAGCTTGAAAGAGCATTTCAACCCACCTTTACCAAATCATAAAACTATTTTTGTGAAATATTGTATAATATATGACAAATGTGTACAGATAGATTAATGAACATAATAAATGTCTTATGTTACCCCATCTTCAAAACTTGGACAAACTCTTAAGTCATGTGCAGACTGTAGTAATTTAACAGAAACAAAATTACCACAGTATAAAAACATACAACTGTATCTTGCTACTGGCAGCAGGTCTCATGCTAATTTATAATCCAATAAAGATTTGGGTGTACACAAAAGAATTTAAAAACAAACAATTCTGATGAGGTGTTTACATTTTGCTTATCTAAGTTTTGTCAGTTTTATTTTTACTGGCAATAAAACTAAACACTTACTTATATATTCCTTAGAGGATTATTTTTTCTTTGGAAATAACTCTAAGTTATAATGTGTGGTTGACACAGACAATAAATTATCAAAATGAAAATGTCCTTCTCAAGCACTGTTGGTTTAAGTTCTTATTTCACTAATGAAAACAATTCAAATTTCATGCCTTCTAAAGTCTGAAACATTTTCCTTGATGTTTTGTATCAATTAAGATGCTTTAAATATCAAGTAGCAGAAAATACAACTAATGATGAGTTAAAAATAAGAAGGTTATTGTTCATTCCATTAATGCACCACTTCTGTGGTGATATCAAGGATCCATGTCCTATTCATTATTTTGGCCTCTGATTCTTGATACATTAATTTGGTATCTTAGGCTGCCATTCAGAGCCCCAACATGAGTGTAGTTCTCATAGATAGACAGTAAGGTCCAGAGAAAACGGCTATTCCTTTCCATGCCTAGCTATATCACATAACTCCAGCAAAATCAGTCATTGCTAGGAAATTGCAATTACCTAATTGGCTTAGACTAATCAATATTGTACCTTCTAGTGCTTCTCTGGCACATGGCAAAATTAAGAGTGAACACTCAGACTCTCTAGGGGTTCTGTCATCAAGAAAGAAGGAGCATGCAATAATTCAGATTAGACAACCTAATGTTTCTGGTAACCATCACGCATGTTTACATAGTAGATGTCGATAATGATTATACTAGTCCTCACTTAAGGCAAGAAAAACTACACAGAAAGGTGTAAATGAATGTGGGCACTTAATACCTTTTTCCTAAACATTTCTTTTATGTAGAAAAGAGTACCACATGAAGCAATAGTAATCCTTGAGTAACTCTAGGGAACAGGATAGGGATTATTAGAGGAGAACATTTTTTTAAAAATTTATATAATTTTAGGTGTCTGACTTTGTTATTGAATGTGTTGTTAGTCTTATAATTTAAAAATAATTTCCTAGCTGTGTGGTATATTATAAAAGCAATTGAACTGAGAAGAAATATTCTTTCTTCATGCAATTTAAAAAAATAGAATAAAGCATATAATGCCAGTTAGCCTGCTATTATACAGTGATCTGAGGAAGCCATTTCTCCCCAGGTGGAAAGTCCATTATTGAACATAGTATATACAGATGCTTGATATTTATACCAAACTTAAGCCATCAAGTCTTTTTCAAACCAAGCATTTCTGGATCATTCAGATCTGCAATGTGCAATAAATAGCCATTAGCCATATGTGGCTATGGAACACTTGAAGTGTAGTTACCCAAATTGAGAAATGCTGCAAGTATAGAATATATGTTTGATTTAATAAAAACAAATATCAATAAGTTTTTATATTGGTTATTGTTAAAACAGTATCCTGGATATATTGGGTTAGTGAAAACATTATTAAAATTATTTTTATTGGATTCTTTTTTATTTATCTTTAATGTAGCTCTTAAAAGATGTAAAGGTGCATATGTGTGTCACATTTGTGGCTTACATTGTATCTATTTATAGTGCTGGTCTAGATGTCTCCTGAGAAGGGCCTGTTAGACTTCAGTTCACAAATTGACTGACCTGACTCACATGAAAACCAGTAGCTGATTGCATGGACTGCACTTGAAATTAAATTTATCAAGCTCAAATTGTTAAATCTCTCAGAACAAGATCAATTATTAATTTCATAGATAATTATAATCTAGATAGACACAATCTACATAGATTATCCCAGGTAGGAAAGAAACTCCCTCTAAAAAAAATGAGCTGAATGTAAAACAAATAAGGAATAATTATTTGTTAAAAGTCTGAATAAAATAGTGTTGAGAGCAACAGAAATCCTGTTAATCTGATTAACTTCTGGCCTAACCATGATCATCAAGATGGAGTCAAATTATAATTAATTTAAGAAAATAATTGGCTGAGTCAACAAAGTACTCTGAGAGCGGAGGTTGCCCTTGATTCTGACCTAATGATGGGACTGTGCATAGGAGTGAGGAGGATTTCTACCTTTTTCCCACTCATGTGCTTTAATTTTTTTGAGCTTTCAGAGATGAGGGAGGTGAGAAAGCCACCTTCTTAGGAAGTTTTAGAGGATGTCACCCCAGAGGCTCATAAGCTTGTTGGCCTCTGTTCGGAGTATCTGAGGAGCATGATGCTGCAGCTGAGAGGTCCCAAAGGAGCTCCAGAAAGGAGCCATGGGGATTTGGGGATGAGCTTTCTGGAGATTATACTAGTGGGACTGTGGCTAAGATTTTATATTTTGTTCTTTTTTATTATGACCTTTATTTAGTTGTCATGCTAATGTAATCCAAAGCAAATGCAGACTGCAGTTCAGTACATTCAGGAACACCGTTTAAGTCTAGTATGATTCAGAAAGAAGGAAAAGGCTCTAACACCATAAAACTGTTAGGAAATGCATCTCTAATAATTATAATAAAAACCATCATTCAAGATGAATAGGTGACACTGATTTAATATTCGAGATATTCACTATAGACTTAACATTAACTGGACATCCTCTCTTTCTCTGACCAAGCTCCTCAGATCAGTTGAGTTTTCTCTAGAGTGGGAAACCTCTCACTGCTTTTAAAAGCCAGTTTCTTAATGCCTACCTGACCAGATGTTAAATTACAGGTTTTCGTCATTCTTACATTTAAAAAAATAAACAGCCTTTCATTTTTTAAACATATGAATATCAAAAAAACGGAGAATTTTAACATTAAGAATAATCAGATAAGAGGATTAGTATAAATATTGTCAGTTTTTATACCAAGTATAATTTATATATATAACAAATGAAACTAATAGCAACTGAAATATAAAAGTTCATGAAAACATAGAAATTACTGCTTAAGAAAGTATTTAAATATTTTAATTACATAAATAATTTTTGAATATCTTCTTAGGTTAAAAAAATTACACAACACAGTTGCCTTATCTTGACTTGAAATGCCTTGCGATTCCTTTTATATGATCATTATTTTAAAATATTTTGTATGCATACTTTCATTTTATACCATCTTATGTATTTGTAAATATGCATTTATAATTAAGTGTACATAATACATGTATTAACATGACCATGCATTTGTAAGCTTTTATATACATATGAGTGGTTTTTAGTTGTTTTATTTTTTTTTTCCTAAATAAAATCACACTATATAATATACAGTATCTGGGAATTTGATTTTTCAGTCAACAAAATACCTGAGATTCTTGGACTTTAGCACATCTCAGATCTACTTTATTCTCCTAGAAGACTACTTTGATTTACATACTATGAATAAAACAGTAAATTAAATAAAATAACAAAAAGTTGAAAGCAATTTATTTACAAAAGAGTAAACTACTTTTTTTTTCTAACGTAGGACATGTGAGTATCTAAATTTGAGAGATTGACCTCTGTTATCATGTACATTTACATATAAGGAAACCATGTCTAGCAAGCATAAGACACTTACCCCAGATCAGGTAGCAATTTTCACAGTGGCATCTGAATATTCTTGGCAGCCTTTCATTTTTTGTCAATGAGGTTAGAATGATTTTGCTGAATTAAGGATGTGAGAAAAAGACTTTTGAACTGAATATATATTGTGATAAATTACAATTTATTATTGAGGAAAAAACTAAGTACATATGTGATAGGTATTGTGAAATATAGGTTGTGAACATAATTGAAATGCAATTTGAATCATGAAACTCTAGCTAATTCTAACAGCATGTCAGCACTATCCATCATGTATACAGAAACATTGCTTGGACTAACTGGGACTTTTGTGATATACTTACATAATCTGCATTCCTTTTGTAGAGGGTTTAGTTCAATCAGTTTCTACTAAAACATTGTATTTCTATTAAACATTATAATGAATTCCTTTTGATTACCAAATTAATATTTGAGAGCTATGCAGCCTGAAAATTAAAACAAATAAACAAACAAAAAACAATATCTGTTTGGTGGAGACAACATTTTAATCCAGGAAGTTTGATGCAAGAATTTATACTCCTAATCACTATTCACTATTACCTCACTCAGCAGTTAATTCAGCCTATTTAAAAAAAAACCCAGCAAAGAAAACTAATCACTTCAGATATATGTATTTCTAAGGATAGTTTGATACGTTTTAAGAGGACAACTTTCAAACATACTTTTATAAATTGCAGTGTAACTTTTATGCTATATTTTCCAAATAATAAGGGACACATTGTCCTTTGCCAGATTCAATGAATTCTTATACTGGATCTACATCACCTTGTTCTAATCTAATAATCCATTTACATACCCCATGTTCTTGATATATGTGTCAGATGAATAAACTGAAAACTAAGTTTATTTTAACTCTTAAGAGGCACTACTGGAAAATCCATATTTCTTATAAACCACAAGTTACATATAATTCTGTTACCTTGGAAGGATTTGTGAACATATATACTTTCTTTACAAGAATGCTCGTCATACAATTAATTACATCTTTGTGCTGTTGACATTTGCTTTTTGTAATGACATCAAAGTCCTTCAGGTTCCATTTGGTAAACTTCAGAAAGGAATAAA
>JAJEJO010000780.1:414888-433996 GCA_020662805.1 Glaucomys volans
TATATAATAAATTATATATAATATATGTAGTAAATATATAATATATATCTAATATATATGGTATTCAGAAAGAAACATTTAATTATTGCTGAAAGCAGACCATTACAGCTATTTCAGGTAATTATCACTTCAAGTTATAACAAACATTTTGTGTGAGATTTGTACTTTACAACTCAAAAAGGGCAGAAAACATAAATATCAGCAAAATTTCAGGCATATTGAAAATCACTTTTGATAAGTACTTGTCTAATTTCTTTTGGAACCAATAAAACCTGTATCTAGTGTATGTAAAATTAATACATAATATTTATATAATGCAAATTACTCTTTTTCACTTTGTGTTAAAGGATCCATTGCGCTTATTCTTGGAGTCCTGTTTTGTAACGCAAGCTGTGGTCTTTGATTCTGTCTTGTGTGCAGGTGACAACATTCTCATCTACTTTTATCAAAAGAACAATTTTAAGATGTTCCAATATCCTCCTGCCACTCTCCTCCAGTTGGTAGTAGGATGGTGTGGGGTTGTTCTTATTTCTTGTTTTTTGGGTAAAGATATTTTCCAGGGTAAAAATACACTTTATTATTTTATTCAGCGAAGACACATTTCAAAGGGAAGTGAAATTGTCATCTATACTGAGAACAACAACTGAAGTGAACTACTTAGTGGAGAAATAAAATAAACTACTTACTTAATCTCATGTGAGGTTACTGTTCTTCATTTTCATTCACCGTTCTTTGCACCAGTAAGCTTTTGTCTATCAGGCCAACCTAAAATTTAGTAACCGAAAGCTCGTGGATTCTTTAGCTCATGGTTCCATGTTTGGAATGGGCAGTACTTTTGGTTGTGATGGCTTAACTGATCTTTGCTGGCCTATCTCACAGGTGTCTCTTGTCAGCCATCAGGCTGGCCTACAATGGCCTGAAGCATGTGTCTGACTGTTGGCAGATAGCTGGCTAGAGGACTGTTGGCTGACTGTGGGCTGAAGTGTTCCAGTTCTGCACTTGGCCCTTCATTGTCCAGCATGTTAACACAGGCTTGTTCACTAGGGGACTCCAGTAGGCAAAAATTTCTCAAGTCTCTGCTTGTAATGTTTGTTCTTATTATATGCAGACAAAGAAAGTCACATGGCTAAACCTAAGTGTTTATGTGGGTAAAGATTACCTGAAAGGTTAGATACTGGGACAGTAATTGTTATTTACCTTACTCTCATTTTTTCTTTTCTCTCTCTCTCTCTTTCTCCCCCTCCCTCCTTCCCTTTCCCTCTCCTCTCTTTCTCTTAATCTTTATATCTTGTCTCTTCTCTTTTCCTCAAAATATGGTCTCCCTTTCTCATTGTATATATTTTTGTCTTTGGAATTTCTTCAAAACAGATTTCTCTCCAGTGGCCCTAAACATTTCCATTGCTTTTTATTCTTTCTCCCTTTTCCTAAAGGCAAAAAATTAAACTTAGCTTTATTTTCCAATTTCTGGAAAATCCTTTTGACTATGAAAACAAAATTCTTCCCTTTCTGTAACTTTATTTTTAAATTGCAAATAGTTTGGGGAACAAACTTGAGATGTCCTTCAGACAGAGCAAGCTGTGAGTGATAAGAATTCTACATTAAGATTTTTCAATGCAAATCCTTGAGGATTTGGTTTGCACTTAATATTTAATAAAGAACTGAGAGAAGTCAAGGTTAATATTGGAAGATCAAGCTGCAGTCTTAACATTTACATATAAAAACATTTAGCACTAATCAGAGGAAGGAGAGCATGCAGCTCTAAAATTTATAATTATAGTCTATTTTAAAAGTCTTTCTGAAAACTCTACATAGCTTTTAACAGAATGGCTTCCAATAATCTATAGTAAGTTAATTAGAGCTTTTAAAATAATTTTATTGTATAAATGCTAAAGGATTAAAATATTTTTAATAAAATGAGAATCTTGGAAGAGTGTGGTATCTAATATATAATATATAATAAAGTAGTTAATTTATTATCACTAAAAAACCAAAAGGATATTTTGAATCATCGTACATACACATATCTTTATTTATGATTAGTTTCTTAAAGAGGTAAGGTGAAACTGTCACAAAAGATATTAAGAATTTTAAAACTCTAGCTTTGGAGGTTATAATTCATTGCAAAAAAACAAAATTACAAAGGGTGATAATTACTTATGCTTTAATAAAAATGTCTTTATCGTCCTGTAATTTTTATAACTGACCAGACCAGACAATTTCAGAGCAATAACAACAGACTAGATTTTCCTCTCCATTCCGAGAAGGCAAATTTTGCCAGACAGGATTAATTTTTTGTATGACAAATTTTAAAGAAAACTTAAACATTTGTGTATATGGATATATATTGATACCTAAGGTATGAATTTGTTTTTAAAATATATAGTCTATGAATGCATACATCTAGTTTATATGAGAATCTTATAAGAAAGTTGACTGAGAACTGCATAAAAATGACGTTGAAACTTTATCAACATGTTTAGCATGTTTAGGAGGCCTAAAAGAGGATGCGAAAGTCGTTTTAAACAGCTATATATTTATATAATGGGAACGACCAGTATTTAGGAAGCCATCAGGAAGCAGGTAGAATAAAGGAGCACATACATTTGGATTAAAGGCACAGAGCAGTAGTTTTGACTTGGACATGCATCAGAAAGAATGATGGTAAAGCCTGGAGCAAGGACCTCAAATCCCGAGATTCTAATTAAGTAGGTCTGGGGTCAAACTCCAAAGTTTGCATTTTTAGTACATTCCTAGATGCTGCTGCTACTGCTGGTCCAGAGACCACAGGGGAGCCAATGGTATAGAGGATATCTGGTTAAGAGTAGCAGCCTCTGAGTATAAAATGCCATTAAAACAATAAAAGCAACAATACTAACAACAGAAGCAGAGGCACAGCAGTAGCAAAAGGAAAAGCTACTGGGAAAGTGTACTAGGGATTAGCTTGGTTGCATGCTTTGTCTACAGCCCATTCATAGAAAAGTTGTCTTTTCCACAATCCTGCTGCCTCTAAATGACCTTGTCCTATTACAAATGATAATAATAACACTGGAGACTGCATGAGGACAGGAACTTGTCCTGCCTTCATCAACACTATATCTGAAACACAGTTCCTGATTGCAAAGTTTACTCAGTCCCCAGATTGGGCCATGGCCAGATTGATTTTTGAGGAATCTAAACTGAAACACACCAACAAAGGATGCCCATCTTCAGTGGGTATGGAACTATGCTGTGAATGGAATCAGCCCAAATCATGAGACTGGAAATTATGAGTAAATAAGGAAGTAAGTAGGTGGAGAGGAGAATTGCCCTGAGATGTACCTCCATCCTTGAGAGCTTCTGGTCTGTTAGTGACTTTCCTGCGTCATAGTTCTATTTTCTTTCCTCTTCTTGGGATCTTATAAGATTTTTCAGTATCTGTAAAATAACTCTCCAGTTGCTTCCCTCTTTTGGAGATAGATGGGCATGTCTCTGTTTCATGTTATGAAAAAACCCATGCTTTATGAAGTAAAGACTTTATGAAGTAAAGACATTTTCCTCTGGAATAAATTGCAAATAACAGTCACTTTTAAAGGCATTAGAAGCCAGTGTTGTCAGACAAAACCAGATTCTCTGTGCTACAGAAGAACCAGGCTTCAAAGGAACATCTTCTGGGATAGAGAGCCCTCCTTTAACCATCCGTTTTTGTCAGTCCCAGGGAAAAGTCTTGGCAGAATATGACTATATTAGGCAGTGTAACAAAATTCTGGCACAGTTACTTATGAAGAAAAGTTTTATTTAGCTCACAGATCTGGAAGTTTGAAGTCCAGACGGCAATGCGTACGCTCAGTGGTGACAGCTATCCCTTGGCTGCGTCAGCTCATTGCAGATAGCAGGGGCAGGAGCAGGAGTGGGAGCAAAAAATTACATCCTGAACCCGGAAGCAGAGGACTGGGTGAGGCTATCAGACAACTGCCTGAATTCCTTCCAAGAGCAGGGTTTCCAGTGTCTGCCCATAGACTCCATATCTTAAAGGTTCCATAGCACCTAAATACTGCCACCATGGAGAACGAACCAATCATGTGGGCCTTTGGGGGACACCCAAGCCATCTCTACACCTATGGATAACTTTCTAAGAAAATGCTCTGCCATCCTGGTCATTTTGTACATTCAATTCTAAAAAGATATTCTAGAAATCTCTACTCTGGTTCAGAAAGTTCACCTGGGATTCCAAAGGTCTCTAGGCAGAAGTCAAAGCTAGGTAGGAAAATATGCTGACATCCCCACTCAGTGACTCTGTAGAAGTACATTTTATAATCGGTGCTGGGAAGTAGTGTTTCAACTGAAACTTGAAGCTTTCAACCAAAAATGACACACACAAAAAAGAAAATGTGTCTTTGTAACCAAAAATCATCCTCCATAGATTTCAATTTTAAATTAAGGTTAAGAAAACTCTGTGCCTTTAGATTGTTCTTTTAAAAATGCACTGTTTGAATATTCCTTTGAAAGGGTTCCATTTCAAATATGTATATTCATTAACTCTAACTAAAAATGGAATACCATACTGATGAATTATGAATATGCTGGGTTATCCTTTGGCATTATGTTTTTCATACTGTAAATATTCATAAGAGTCTGGCATAAGCCATTGAATATATGCCCCCAATAGGCTAATAATGAGCTTACTGGTGATTTGGGGTGTGCTTATATCTCTTAGGAGGAGTTCTGGACTGAAAACTATTTTGAAAATTCAATTTTTAGATCTTATTTACTATTCTTCACCATTTATCTCAGCTAAACTGTCTGATTTCCATGATCTACCTGTGTTAACTTCATTGTCAGTGATATTATGTACATGAGCAATAGGGTCTTTGAAAACATCACCTTTGCTAGCATGTTGTTGGAATACTTAACTTCAAATGAATATTAAACTTTTAAATTTAATTTTTTGTTCATCAGCTATAGGTTAGATTGATCCACTATTTCCAAAGTGAATTAAAAATGCTGTCAACTAGCAACTTTGAGAGATCAGGAGACTTATGTAAGAGGGCACCCTCAAAAAGGTCAGATAATTTAAAAACCAATTTAACTCAAAGCATTGATTGTTTCTTTGAGGACAAACTTAAGAAAAAAGTTGTCTGCCAGAGGAAAGATATGATAAGGAGTTACGCGGCAGACAAAATTAAAAACAAGTAAGAAAAAATTGAAGTATTTGTAAAAACCTGGGAAAACTATGAAACTATTTTAGAAGTGAAGGAGGCAATCAATTTTTTAAGAGAACTCAGAGGAAAAATTCATGGGAAGTATGTTATCACACATGGAGAATAGAGGAAGGAATAATTTTTCCTTGGAATAAACTCCTGGATTATGTTGTAGAAAATTAAAACTCACTTAAAATGGATTGTAGTTAAGATGAGTTTTAATATCTGTCATGTACAAAAGCAAGGCTAACTTTCAACTTATTCAACGTATCTTTTATTTTCACACTGGCAATCTTGTAAACAGTTTTATAAATACAAACTCCTTAATAACCTATTGGTTTTGTTAATTCTGTGAGAATATATGTAGTTTCTAACATTGCAATTGGATGTAATTAAAGGGCTCTGAAATTTCCATGGAATATATTATAATTCCTTTTGTATTTCTAGATTAGTAATCCCAATGAATTAGATTCTAAAATGTCCTGTATCTTAATTCCATAGTTATATTATTACATAGTCTAAAAATTATTTAGTGTTAATGTTAAAAACAATGACAGGAATAAGAAGTCATGCTCAAAACAATGTTCTGAGAAGTTTTTTTTTCCTAGTATACAAAGTCCATTGGTACATAGTCATGTAATTTATTAAAAATGGAGAATATTTAAAATTTTTTGATTGTGTGTGGTGCTGGGGATTGAACCCAGGATCTAATGTAGATGGATAATATTTTTAAAAGGTAATTTTCAAAAGTTAAAATCTCAATATATATAGTTTGATAAATTAACATGAAAATTTATTTAACTTATTAAAGAGAAGTAGTAAGATAAACATAGTAGGCTTAATGGAGCATTCAAGGAACTACACATGTACAGGACAAGGAATTTCAAAGTGAATTTGCAATAGATTCAAAACAATTATCAATTGGATACCATCTCTTGTGTACAATTAATTTGTATTTCTATGGGCAAGAATTATTTATCAGTTTTCTTCTACATAAGAAGCATAAGAAGGTGTATTGAACAAGACAATGCACCATGATTTCTTTATAGACTTTTTTCTTTTGTTAGAATAGTCTTAAGTTCATAGCAAAATTGAGAGGAAGATACAGAGATTTCCTATATATCCCTACCCCCATTTATTCATGGCATCCCCCATTATCATCAGTATTTCCTATGGTAGTGGTACATTTGTTATAACTGATAAAGTTTTATTGACACATCATAATCACCTGAAATTCATAGTTAACATTAAGGTTTACTTGTACTGCTGTCCTTGCTATGAGTTTAGACAAATGTGCATTTGACATGTATTCATCCTACGGAGTATTTTCACTGCTCTAAGAATCCTCCATTATCTACCTCTTTCTTCTGTAAAGCCTGGGCAACCACTGATCTTTTTACTTTGTTTTGCTTTTTTTCAGAATTTCATATGGTTGGAATCACATATTATGTAGCTTTTTCAGAGTGGTTTCTTTCACTGAGCCACATGCGTTTAAGGTTCTTCTATGGGTTTTCATGGCTTGCCATCTCATTTCTTTTTAGGGCTGAACAATATTTCATTACCTAAATGTACCACAGGGTTTTTAGTTAGTTAGTTTGTTTGTTTGTTTTCCAAAACCATGCCCCTGCCAAAGGACATCTTGTTTGCCTGCAAGTTTTGGCAGTTCTGCATAAGCTGCTGTGAACATGAGTGTGTAGGTTTTGATATGGAGATAAATTTTCAGTTGCTTTAGTCAGATACTAGGGAGAGTGATTGCTGGATCATATGGTAGCAGTATGTTTAGTTTTATAAGAAACTGCCAAACTGTCTTCCAGAGTGACTTGTGTTTTTATTCCCACTAGCAGTGAATGAGATCTCCTTTTGACCCACATTTCCACCAGCATTTGCTGTCATCAGTGTTCTGGATTTGGACATTCTAATAGGTTTGTAGTAGCATCTCAATGTTGTTTTAATTTGCATTCCCTAGTGAATCATGACATTGAACATTTTTTCATAGGTGTTTTATTTAATTTTTGCTGAAGAATTCCACAAACTGGGTAATTTATAAAGAAAAGAAATTTGTTTCACATAATTCTGGAGTCTGGGAAATCCAATCTCAAGGTGCCAGAATCTGGTGAGGGTCTTCCTGCTGTGCCATGACATTGTGGAGAGCACCATATGGTAAGAATGTGTATAAGAGTGGGAGAGGGTGAGGGAGAGGGAGAGGAAGAGGGAGAGAGAGCACTTTTATAATTAATCCACTCCTCTGATCATATTAATAGATTTATGAGGGTAATCCTCATGGCTTAGTCACTTCTTAATGGCCTTACTTCTTAATACTGTTACAATGGCAATTAAATTTCAACATGACTCTCCAACTATAGCAATATACTTATTTACTGTGTGAATATCTTATATTGTGAAATGCATGATACAACTATTTTTCTTCTAGTTTTAAACTATTATTTCCTAACAGTAGTAATACTGAGAATATTTAAACAAATATCCTTTTAATTAAAATGTTAAGATTCAGCTTTCATTAATGGTTGCTTTTTATTTTTGCATGAAGCTAGAACCTTTCAATCCTGTCAAATAGTGTTAGGGAATGGTATGCTTTTCACAGAAGATTGTAACACCAAAGCAGATCACTTTCCTCAAATTGCACAGCTCGCAAAGGTTCTAGTGAGGATTTGGACTTGTTCTTTTGCTCAAATACTTTTTCAGTTGTATCACAATTGATACAAAGCAGGATGATAGTTATTGGTGCTTTATTTATGATTAAACTCCAAAATGAACTTTAATCTTCAACTCACCATAAAGCTGGTTAAAAAATATACTTTACTTGAAACCTATGAAATGAATGAGGTAGAATAAATGTCACTTTCCACTGGAGAGTTAGCTAAAGTTAATGCAAAAACTGCAAAAACAGCCAAATATTTGGTAGCTTGTATTTGATTAATTTATTTCTTATTTTTCACCAAAGAAAATATTTTGCATTTGTTGAAAATGTGATTTTTTTTGGCGCATGCCTGTAATCCCAGTGGCTCCAAAGACTGAGGCAGGAGGATTGTGAATTCAAAGCCAGCCTCAGCAATAGTGAGGCACTAAGCAACTCAGTGAAACCCTGTCTCTAAACAAAATACAAAATAGGGTTGGGGATGTGGCTCAGTGGTTGAGTGCCTTTGAGTCCAATCCCCAGTACCCCTCTCCCACAAAAAAATGGAAAATTGATTTTTGTAGTGACACAACGTATTATTAGATATTCCTAATAGCATTAAATATAAGAGCTTCAACTCCCATTTTTAAAATTATTAAAATAGAAGGGTTATTATCTCATTTTATTGTGGTCTGTTACTGTAACATTGATTGTCAAGTATATTTTTATTAAAATATATTAAAATACATGGTTAGATTCTAAAGTATAACCCTAATTTAAGAAACCCATCTGGAATACATCTTTGCTAATATTAGTAGCTCTATTATGTTTTTTTTTCCTGTTGCTTAATATGACAACTGTACTATTTGAAAAGTAGATAAATGTATATTTCTATAATTTTCTTTCCATCCTCAAATGCTGTTTTTCAAATTTAAAAGGGAAATAACTGAATAAATGCTCTTTGAACAAGACTGTATTTGGCTTTTGAAGCCAAATGCCAGTAGCATAGAAGACCACAAAATTATTCAATAAAATCTGGGGGCTATTTTTATAAATTAAAGCAATATGAACAATATGTTGTTTTGAAAAATCAAGGCTGTTTTTTTCCCCACATTAATAGTTACCTGAATTATTACTCATGACAAAATAGCATACCTTTGCTGATTCCTTCTAATTTTTTCTTTTCAAAAAACATAATTTGGTTATATCAGGGGTTCCCCCACTTCCTACTAAAATTGTCTACCTCATTCCATCTATTTTTTCAGGTTGCTAGATTGCAAATATCATGAAAAACTATTATTAGGAATATATTTTAGATAATAAATCAATGGAGAACTTAATTACACCCAGGGCTCAATTTTCTTTTGTAACCTTAACATAGAAAATTGAGCTTATTCCTCTGAACAGTGTCCAAGTAGAAAAGCCACATTACTGCATTTTACAAACTTCTTGGACATATGTGCAAATAAGCAGGCAATTATCCTGGAAACATTGTGTACATTTCAAATGAAGTGCTAATGCCCTATTCCTGGGACTAAACCTGGAGTTTTCCTCATAACCTCTCTGCCAGAATAACTCTGAAACAGAGAAAATGAGGAGTAGAGGAACTTGCACTCAATTAGTTGACAGTCATGCTGAAGGCAGGACACAGCTACCAGTAGTACTTATCCTGTGTTTTAAAAGAAAATGCAAGAAATAGGAATATATTTCTTTTGCTTATGTAATTGGCAACATCTTTACTGACATGAAAGTAGAATTAAACTCATTATTTTAACTTATAAGAACTTCTAAAAGGATTTTCCTGAATAACTTGCCAAATAATATGTAATATCTAATATCACAATAACTATCTCTTACAGTTCATTAATATCTGGTACTCAAAATAAATGAATAATGTTTCCTATTTTTTAAAGATAATATTGAGCAATGAAGTTTTTATGATATGAATTAGAATTAATAAAGTTATTTTCCTATTACAGCAATTGATTATAGAAAAATACTATTTTGATGTTTTATCAATTGATATAAATTTTTAATCAATATGTACCATTAATACATTGCAATATGTATTATAGTGATTATTTTCCTTTTATGTCATGTTTATAGATTCATTTACTCAACTTTTACCTGTACAATAAAACTTATCAAAGTACATTTTAATAAAAAAGCATCAAATTGAAGAAATATGATAATATACTTGCTACATAAATTCAGTAATAAAAAGTAAATTCATTTGCAAATAAAAGATATTGACATGACTTTATTGATATGTAATATACTGTATTCTTTACATTTCAGTAATTCATAAACTCTGTAAATGACTTGTTCATGCTTCTATAACAAAATAACTGAGACTAGGTAATTTATGAAGAACAGAAATTTAGTTCTTATAGTTCTGGAGTCTGGAAGTTCAGGATCAAGGTGCTGGGAGGTTCATTGTGTGATAAACCCCACCCCCTGCCCCTGTCTCTGCTTCCAAGGTGGAACCTTAAACACTGACCAGAGGGTTGGAAGGGCAAAAGGGTCAAAAAGAGTCTAGGTAGTTCCCACTACTCCTTTAATAAGCTCTTGATCCATTCACAAGAAAGTAACTTTCATGACAGAATCACCTAACATCTTTAATACTTGCATTAGGAATTAAATTTCTACATGGATTTTGGATGGGACGCAAAGATTCAAAACATAGCAATAGGCTAATTTAAAAAATCAAATTAAAAATTTGCATCATGCAATAACCTTCACAAGATTCCCAGATGGTATTTGCTGTCAGCATAAGTTGACAGCTACTTGTACCTGCAAAGCTTCCAGTGCAGAAACTCTATTAAAACAGTAATTAAAATTTACAATTTGTTCCCTGCTTTCTCAATGTCTAAGTCTTTATTCTAAATAGTTTTCTCATTAAATGTAAGATCCATGAAACATTAATAGTGTATTTTATTAACTGCTTTAAAACTGCCTGGTATTTAGTAAGGGCCTCAATAAATAGCAGTTGAATTAAAGAATAATATTAGTAGTAGTCACTTATTATAGATAATACAGATTGAGCACATCTGTGCAATATCCTTTGGCAGTCTAGAAAGACCATTTCTCCCCAGATATATACCAAATTATTGTCAATAGTTACCTAAAGAAAAGATGGTAGTGTTCAGGGTGAGGGGAAGGATGTACTTCTTTTTTTCTATAAAGTTTATCTTACCTATGTGAACAATTTCTGTCATTCTGAAATAAAATCACAGCATAATGCAATTGGAGCTGCCTTTCTCATTTGTTAGAATTTGGATTAAGTGCTATCATAGGAAGCAAGACAGAAATTATAAAGCCTGCAATTTAATAAAGAAGATGCCAAGGAAAATGCTGGAGGCATTTTCATGTTTATAGTTTCAGCACATCCATGGATGACAAGTTTATAATAAGATGACCCATGCTACCAAGCATGGATTTGAAACAGGAGGGCAAATAGGATTTGTTGAAAGCATGATAGAAATTACTGTCTATTTTAAGGGAAAAAAATGAGAAAGCATGACCAAGATGCAATATAGAAATCCAATTTTAAAAAAAGGTTAAGGTAGAATATCTCTAGGGTCCATTATATCTCTAAAACGTATATGAACAGATTCATTCACTGATTTGCAGTGAGACATGGGAAAATCATAATTATTCTGCACCTCAGCTTCTTAAGGTCCTGTTTTCCGCATGGGAAACATGTTTGTCTCTAGTGGCAGAAAGGAGTTAGAAGAATAATGGAGAAAAGATATAATTCAAGGTATAACAATTTTAGCTAATAAAACACTTTTAATCTCTCTGATGGGAAAATATTGTGTCTTCTATCCCGGTCTTTGTGTTTTAGGTCCGTTTAAGTGGGAGGAAGAAAAAGAACAAAGTAATACATCAATCTGCTCAACTATTTTGATATAGAAAGCAAACTACCATTAGATTTACTCCTGTACCTTATGTCAGGGCAAAATATTTGCTTTATGATAAATGACAATAAGAAAAGCAATGCTTTATTCATGAAATTCCAGGTCACATCCATTCTGTGGAAGGATGATTTCTGCACTTACATTTAAATTTTTTTCTACTGAATTGAATTGTTTCTATGGAAAGCCAGGACTTTAAAGTGTTTTTAATCTTGTTATAAAGTGAGTGTTCTGGAATTAAAAAGAATAATCCATAAGGGATTTTTCTTCTTTTACCCCATGGCAAGATAATTACTCTTACACTATTGGATTTGGAAATTGTTGACAGTAAGTTTTGTACCCTGGGCAACAAAAACAAAAACAAATACAAAAACAAAAAGCTCCAATACTTTTTCCCCTTTAGTTTTTAAAAATGTATCGACATTTCTAAAATGGTAAGAAAGAAAACTCCGCTCTATGGGGATTTTGGAAGCATTATTGCATGCATATACCAATACCCAAAGCCAGGAGGGTCATGGTGTTCTGATGTGAAGTGATTTGGTTTCAACTTTTCTCTGTGGATTTACTTAATTTTTTTTTTTTTTTATTTCTTGGTAATCTGACAACCTTGACTTGAATTCATCATTGCAATATTAAAAGAAAATATGGATTTTTTATACTTGGTTTAAAAATAAACACGCATTAATTTGGTCTTAAAATGTGAATATACACAAACAAAGACATGATTTTATCTTAAATTCATGCTACAGAAAAGATTCATTATATTTATTAACTTCTCTTAAAAATCTGATTGTGAGGACTGAAGATGTTGCTTAGTGATAGATCATTACTTTCATGCATGAGGACCTGGGTTTCATCCCTAGCACTGGAAAAAATAATCTAAGTATTATTATTATTATTTTTTGAGATACTGGAATCAAATCCAGTGTCTTGAGTATGCTCAGCAAGCACTCTACCACCGAACTACAACTTTAGCCCTTTTCATTTTACAGACAGGGTCTCACTAGAGTGTCACACTTAAGTATATAGAGGTAAAATACTTCTGATAAATAAATTTTTGTACTCATGATTCAGGAAGGAAATTTTTTTTTCAAAAAGGACAAAGTAGGGCAAAATCTTGATAATCTTAAATTTGAATGATTTAACAATTTATAGCTCTTTTCTTTCAACTCTTATTTGTTTGAAAATTTTATAATAAAAGCAAAAAATTTTACCTAGAGAAGACATAGTAGTTCTTCAATGATGAGTCACTCAAGATATTCTATTTAATTTATGAATTGGAATTGACATCTTTCTACATATGACAAAAAATACAAAGGCATAAAAATGAAAGCTTAATATGTTTGAAATAAGTGATAGAACTAATCAATTTAGTCCTTGGATTTTAGGTTAGCAAAGCTCCTGTGCTAACTCATTTGTCATTCAGCCATATTTATTCAACAGACATGTATTGATTGATTACTGAGGCCAGATTATAAACTGATTATAAGTTTAGGTAATATAAAGATAAAGAAGACAGAGTGCCAATCTTGAGGAAGTTTAGTAGGGAAAACTGCGCATGTGCTTACATGTATATGTATATAGAATTGTAACAGTGTTGACGATTGCAGTGGTGGAAGACTATAGGGGCTGATGTGGATGCACGTAAGAGCAATGAGACTAATTTTGCTCTCCAAGTCAGGATTGCAATAACTTGACCAGAGATAGAAGTCATTCGTCACAGAAAAATGTGCGCAATTTCTTGAAGGGGTGAGAAGAGTATATATATTTTTCAGGTGCAAAACTGGCAGGGCATCAAAAGTGCATATTTTTTTGCAGATTCATTTATATACAATATAAAGACATGACATACTAAAAATTAGTGTGTTTACTGTATGACATAATGTGTGTGTGTGTGTGTGTGTGTGTGTGTGGTGTGTGTGGTGTGTATGTGTGTGTAACAGTGGT
Organism: Glaucomys volans; assembly: GCA_020662805.1. NCBI lineage: Eukaryota > Metazoa > Chordata > Mammalia > Rodentia > Sciuridae > Glaucomys > Glaucomys volans. The sequence continues at coordinate 428,565 of JAJEJO010000780.1, forward strand.
AGCACCAAGAGTTTTAGTTCTTAATTGATTGTAAGTGAATGCAGTATGATTTCATGTAAACCACATATAAATTATTCCTAGAAGACAATAGATCTCAATGGGTGTAGTATCGTTCCCAGGGGATATTTGGCAATGTCTGATTGTCACAAGTTGGAGTTTGCTAATGGCATCTGGTGGGTAGAGGGCAGACGTACCAGGTACAAAACAGCCCCAAAACCCCACAAAATTTTGTTCCTAATTGTTAGTATTGTTGAGCTTAAGAAACCCTTCTCTGAATTTACTATTTATCATGTCTTATAAACAGTTCCAGGAAAAGGAAGCTGTGAGTTCTCTGGTATTCATTCATGCATTCCAATGTTTCATCATTTGTAAATGATATAAATTACAATTCATAAAACATAAATACCTGTAATCTATTGTGCATTTTATATCTAGAACCTTTCCCCTTCCATTACAGGCCTGTGTGCTCTTTCCCTGTCTCATCTTCTTCCTTCCTTTCTTGTATACTTCCCATTCTTTTCCTTTGCTTAAAAGTTTTGGACACTAGTTTAATTTTGCTTTGTTTTTAACTTTATAACAGTGGTATCATAATCTACACATCCTTCTGCTATGTTTTATATTACTCAGTGTTATAAGAATCTTTTGCATTTTTGAGAATAGCCATATTTCATTGCCACATAGTGATTTTAAGCAAAATTCTTAAAGCCATAAACCCATTCTTCTTTTAATGGATGTTTGGGTCATTTTTTTGTGTTTTTTGGTATTAAGAACTTGACTTTATGAACATTATCACATGTCTCCAGATGGAAGAATGCAGCAGCTTCTTTAGGGCATATCCTTAGATATGGAATTGCTAGACCATAGGACATATGAAGGAAGGTTTTGATAATGTCAGCTTTTCCAAAGTTATCCCAATTTATAACACCATCAATATTTGTGTGTGCCCTTGATTCACATGTTCACCAGAATTTAGTATAATCTGAATTATTTATTTTTGTCAATATGTTGGGTCTCATAATTTTATTGAGGTTTTAAGTATACTATTTTCTTATAACAAATGAAGCTGCGAATTTTCATAGGTTTTATTGATGTTCATATATCCTCTCTTGTGAAATCCTTTTTTGTGAAATTTGTGAAATCATATTTTTGCTTATTTTTTCTATTGGGATGTTTGTATTTTTCTTGTTGATTTCTAGGACTTTTATATATTTGCCAGTCTATTATATAGTAACAAGGATTCATTATTATGGTTGTTATGGTTGAGTGCAATAATCCACTCATCAAAGCTACTTTAATAAGGAAATTAATCTTTGATGAGTTGAAGATAAAAGAATAGTTGCAATAATAGAATGAGATACTGAAACTGTAGCTATTCTGTAATATAAAGTACAACACAAAAATTTCCCTTCAAAGGTCATGTGTTTCCTCAGTAAATGAATGGAATGCCAGTCAGAACATAATTTTTTGCTTGTACTTAGAATGTGTTATGATGTTTACCTTTAAGATATGTCATAATTTTAAAAATCAACAAAGGTGAAGACAATTCCCCTTACTTAGAGAAGATAAGTATAAACTGCTGAAATGAAGTAATGCTGGCTCATGCCATTCTGTATGTGTAAGCATCCCACTGATATTGCTGGGTGCCACACACATGCAGAAAAATCCGGAAGTTAGCCTACTGGAATTGAATAGAACAACCATAGTAAGATCAGGCAGTTAGATCAGTTATTAAAATCAGGAATTTGGGATCAGTGTAAAATATAATCTGTCTTAGGCAATTGTGAATGTAGGTGCTGCCACTTCTCCAAATGATAGGTGACTTGTATAGTCAATACCATATGTATTTAATATTGTGTGAGATAAATGAAGACAGTTGATTTTCTTGGCTCTGAATGTTTCTTTAACATATTCTGTGAAATGATTTGTGTAACCTCAAACAGTGTAAATAAAACTGTGGTCTTTACTTTGCAAAAATAATGGACTAGAATAAATTCACTGCAGAGTAGGGGGAGGGTGTTCAACATGCCAATGTTAATAATGTGGATGTTTGAGGTAGTTTGCTTTAAACTAGAAAAGCCCCTTGATTTTGAAATGGAAAACTCCTAAGTTTAATCATTTCCCATTCACTGCTGAGCTGAAGATCTCAAGGCAATGAATGCACAGAGGGCGCAGGAGTGGATTTGATCTTATGGTTATGTTCTGGGAAAATGAGAAAACATGTTATACTGAAATTAATGTGGAACCTGAGAACAATAGAGCACTTGTCTGGGGTCTCACAGAAGATGGAAAAAAGTGGAGAAACTAATTTTAAAATAGTTTTTTATCTTTAATAGTGATATTGATGAAAATGCCGTACAGATATATGATTAAAGAAAGGTTAAATAATACATTATATATACATATAGAGACAGTCACTATTCAATAGATATTGATAAAAAAGGTAAGAAAATTTGTATTCATTTTTAATAAAAAGGATAATATAAAAATAGAATAGATGAAAAATAAAAATAAATCATTAAAAATTTGTGGTTGGGTGTCAAGGAAAGCAGGTGGTGGCAAATTTCCAAAATAGGAAAATTATCATTGGCTTTGATTAATAAGTGATAAAATAAGGACTCTAAATCAAGTCCCTCTGACAGGTTATTCCATTTACGTGTAATTGTAGCCTTTACAGTATATAATAGCAGTGCTTGAAAACTTAGAGATAAGGAGCATAGCATTAGTTTGTTGAGGGATTAAATGAGATTAAATGTTAAGATAGTTGTAAGTTAAAGAGAGTTATTAATATGAAACTCCCAAAAATGATTATTTACCATTCACTGCTTAATGAACTTGGTAAGATAGTGAATGCATAGAAGAAAAGGGGGTATCAGAAAAGTTGGATTGTGATCTTGTTATGAATGTTTCCATATGACTTGAAAAGTGAGTTTTTATTGTGTGGTGGAAGATAGATTTCAATATCAAAATATTTTATTTGTTAGAAAAAGAAATATATTAAAAATAAGATACTGGTTTGCTTTGTTATTTCTATTTTCCTACTTGCAAATTCCCAGAGTGTGAACAGGTTTTTGGGTTCCTTTATCTTGGAGTTATATGTTGTGTGAGGCTGAAAGAAGTCACTGAAGTTAAGCCCTCTTCCTTGCTTTTTTTTCCCAAACCTAAATATTGAGGTTTTATGCTCAGAGAGGGAGAGGTAGGAATCAAACCTATCACTGAGAAGAGTGCCTAAATCAGAAGGGGTCAGGGTATGAGGTACCTGGGAGCGTGGGGGACTCTGCCATCTTCATTTCTCTTGTTCCAGTGATGCAATCACACCCAAGAGGAAAATGGTATGTGGTGTACTTAGGGCGCATTAGGGCTGTAGGCAATAGGATTCTTAGCCTCAGAAGGAATCCAGTGCCCAAGTTTGGGAATTACCACAGTAAACAACTTAAGGACTCTTGAGGTACTGTGCATTCTGAGGTCACAATCATTTTAGATATGATTAGGTAGACCAAAGATCAAAGGACCTTTTCGCTAAAAATTCTGTCTGGGTATGAAAGACCTGATGGATCTTCACAAGTTTCTCTAGGAAGATTAATTATCTCAATAATGAATACATGTATAACCCTTCCTGATTAGTAGAATCTGAGTCATAAATAATTTGATTTAGATAAATAATGAAATATTTTGTACCCAAAGTACTTTAATATTCATAACTTCTATAGAAAAGAAAGTTCTAGGAAAATAGTGAATCACAGATGGCTATACTTTGACTTGTTCTAGTGAGTAATGAAGAACTTGCCTTAGAACTCCAGAATGGAGAAAATATCTCTAAAGATTTTTTAATTACTGACAGAAAGACAGCATTGAAGTAGGTGTGAAAGGTGATCAAGTTCATCCCAGTTCTGTTTTTCTAAAGCTCTTAAACATAGATGTGAAAATGGGAAAGGGAAAGGCCTAGGGATAAATACAGTGTGTTAAGACTAGAGTAGAGGATTAATCCTGGAACAAAGACAGGAAATAGAGGAGACTAAAGCTCTAGTTCATGAGCCCCCCTTGTATTCGCTGGAACCAGATATGGAAGAGGATATTCTACTGAGGGTAGCAAAGTTCAACCCTTTGGATCTGGCAGCCTTATCCAGACTGAGAAATGCTACTGATTCCTCATTCCTGTGTATTTTATTTTCTGTTGAAAGATTGATGATTACTCAAGCATCAGACTGGGTAAGCTTTTTCATATGTCTGCCATAGTAAGCCTACTGGAGTCTGGCAGCTTGCCTCACCTGGCAGCTAAAAGGCAGGATGTACCCTTCCCAAACTGTGGGTGGAAGAAAATTTGCCTTGGCCTGTGTTTGCATTAGACAAACCTACTAACCACCATCTCTAGCAGCAACCAAGAGGTTTTGGCCAGCAGCCAATTTTCTATGGTTAAACATAAATCTTCAAATATGATTTGATAAGAATATGATACCATACATTCCTCCTTTGGGGGGCATTTAAAGCAAAATATGTCTGATTACAGAAGACCAGCCCAACATAACTACCCTAAGTTACTGTCCTTATTTAGGCAGGTGGAATGAGGCAGAACGAGGACTCCATTGTGAAATCTTATCCATATAGAAAATTGGAGTTCATGGTATTGTTGCACAAAGTCTGGGCTTTGTGAAAATTCTAGCAGCAATTTTGCAAACTAGAGAAAGATTAAGGAATGATTATAGAGTAGTGATTCTGCTGATGGCATCCTGAGGAACTGTTCTCACAATGTGGGACTTCATGTTGTGCTTATGGGTGAACAACATGCAATTCTATCTACTGTGATTTCCAATTCTGCCTAATTGCATATTAAAAGTAACACAAAATATGGCTCATTAAAGATTGCAAATAAGATATTAAAAATTAAATTATAATGTTTATTAGAATTCAGTATTATAATAAGAATATCTGGGTCCAGTTTATATTTGTAGTTTTCCAAAACTGTTGGTGTATACTCTGTACTCATAGATAAGTGGTTGAAATTTTAGAAAGGACAATTTATTCACCTTGTTTTGTATTGCTTATAACTTTCAATTACTGCCACCCTTGTGTTATTATCAGACATGATTGCTTAATTTCTTTTGAATTTATTTTTCCATGTAATTTCAAAAAAACAACTTTGAGCACAATATATTGATCAATACAATTTTTATCTAGGATACGATAACATTTACTTTAACTCTTTTGCTTTGTGTTTTGCACAAAAATCAGCCATGCCTTTATTGCTAAGCAGATATATACAAGTGTAATTCAAATGTACACTGTACTATGTATCACTAATTTGTTTTTCATTAGAATATAAGACCTTGTGAGATAGCATTATATTTTTTTCCAGGCCTCAGTGGGTAACATTGACATATCCAAGAGACATTAATAAAAAAGAATTTCAAAGTACCTAATTACATATTGATAAAAAT
>JAJEJO010000781.1:0-132364 GCA_020662805.1 Glaucomys volans
AACCTGATTCTACTTCCAGGAAAATCAATAATGTAGGGACTCAGTCCCAGAATTGGGTGGGCTTCAATATTTGAGAAACTATACACTGAACCTCTGCAACTGTACAATACAAAATGCTCTTGCTCAGCACAATCACTACAGAAAAAAAATCTGCTTAAATAAATACTCAGAATTTTTATGACTACTATATTGAAAGGTAAAACAATGCACTCTATATTACTTTTCTATTGCTACTATAAAAATTACTGCAAATTTAGTCATTCAAAGCAATACAAACATATTATCCCACCATTTCTGAGGCCAGAAATTCACATGAGCTTAGCTGATTGCTCTGTTCCTGGTTTCAGAAGGTCGAAATCAAGATGTCAGCTGGCCCAGGATCTCACCTTAAGGCTCTGAGGGATATTCCATTTGTGTACAATGAATCAAAACAAATAAGTTAAAAAAAAAAAAAAAGGCTCTGAGGGAGAATGGCCACAAGCTGGCTCAGGTTGTTGACAGAATCATGTTCCTCACAGCCACAGGATTGTGTTCCCATCTCCATGCTGGCCATCAGCCAGGAGCCCCTCTCAGCTTCATAAGGCCCCTGCACCTCCCTCCTGCTCTACCTTCATCCTCAAGCCAGCAGTACATGGAGTCCCTCCCCTGCTTCTACTCTCCCCGACTTCACTTTCTGCACATTGTTTCTGCCTCCAGTTAAAGAAAGGTCTCTGTTTTTAAGGTCTGATGTGATTAGAATGGACCCATCACCAAAATCCAAAATAAACTCCTGTTTTATGGTCTATCAGCTTAATTACACCTACAGAGTTCCTTTATTCTGGAATTTAACAGATTTCAAGGATTAGGATGTAGACACCTTTAGTGGGCCATCAGCCTCCAAGAGGTAACCATTCCAATTTTTAATAGAGGTGATAAAAACACCTACCTTATTGAGAATTAAATGAGTTAATATTTGTTAGGTATTTAGAACAGTGTCTGAAAAATGCTACATAGGTGCTTGTTGAATGAATCAACAAAATTCTGACCATACTTGGTACAGATGATTAAGCGAAATCCTTTTTGTTATTAATTGACAATATCGAGAGGTAGGGGGTATAAAAATTTGATAGCACTTGTGTAAGCTTTTCATTGCTGTGACAAGAACAACTTCAAGGAGGAAAGATTTATTTTGGGTCTTTATTTCAGAGGTTTCAGTCCATGGTCAACTGGCTCCATTGTTCTGGGCCTGAGGTGGGGCAGAACATCATGGCAGAAGGCATGGCAGAGAAAATCTACTCAGTTTATGACAGCTGAGAAACAAAAAGAGAGAGACAAAGGAATGGGCCAGGATGGGCATGCCCCCTGTGACCTACTTTCTCTGAACATGCACTGACTGCCTACAGTTACCACCCAGTAGTGCATTCAAATTATTCATCCATCAAGAGGCTAATCCACTGATGAGGTTTCAGCCCTCAGGATCCAATCATTTCCTATAAGCCCACCTCAGGACATTGCTGCATTGTCTTCAGTACAGGAGCTTTTGGAGCACATTAAGATCCAGACCATAACAGCACTTTTGTTTGGTCATCATTTAATAGAAAATGGTCCATAACTTAGGACATTCTGGTTATTTGAAATATTATTGAAAAGGTGAATATGTGCATATGGTTGCTTACAGAACTAATTTACTTTAAGGTCCAGTTAATCAATAAATCTCTGCTCTACCATGTGTGTTGGGCAGAGGATCCCTGTGTTACGTTGTGCACTTTGTGTCGTTTTACAGCCCCTACTGACCTTGCCTTGGTAACTAGAAACACAGACGTCCTGGAGGTTGAGGAGTAAATGCAGGCTGTTTTCCACACTCGATGGCAACTCTTAATCCCCCTGTTTCCATTATTCAGTCCCTTTACTGTACTCAGAATCAAAGTACTGAGCAGAGAGACCATAAACACTTGGGTACTTTCCAGTGACACAGAGCTTTCATCTCCTGACGAGGCAACAGAATATAGTGGACTTGAATCTCACCCCTGCCATTTACTGGCTATTTGGTGTTGGAAAACTTCCACTACCTAGATGTGAATGGGGGTTAGCAATAACTGCCTCCAGCAGCTGTTAAAGTCATGCCCAAAGAAATGGCAGTACCTAGTGGTGCCTGGCACATGAAGTAAACACTCAGAAAGTGTTTATCACACATTATTTCTGAGGATATCAGATAAAATCCAGAACATCAATAAAATTCCAATTTCAGATAAACCACAGATGCTTTAGTATTAGTATATTCTGCATACTGGATAAAATATAATTTATACTAACACACTATTTTTATTTGCTAAATCTGGGAACTGAAATTATTTCATTTGATCCTATGACACCATTAAAGTAGATATGGCTCCCATTTTACAGGTGTGTATGCTTAGAAAAAATAAGTGATATGAAATAATCACAAGCACATTAGGTTATATAGAGCCTGTTTTGTTTCAGCCCCCAAATAACCTCTATTACTTTTCTCTCTTTACATTCATCTCAGCCACAAAACACTTACTGAAGCCCCCTAAACACAGGTGTTTCATACAGGGACTATTGGCATGAACAGAAAAGGGTTGGCATGGAACTGCTATGGCTACAATGGAACCTCCTCACTCCAAACAAAAGAGCCAACTAAATACACATGGATTGAGACAAGGTGAACAAAGAAAGATGGATATGCATTCTGTTAGTATATAGTACTCAAAGAGTATGTGTTGTCTTTCAGGCAATATTTAATGAGCATCTACTGTGCATACCCAATAAGTTTTCCTGGTGGAGAATGAAGTAAGAGGATAGGGAGGCACCTTGGAGAGAGCGTTTAGAAGCTTGAAGTCAGGAATCAGAATATTCTCTTTTTTTCTATTTCTCTTTTTCCTCATAGCTCATTAGCATCTTCATCAGAGAGAGAAGGGATGAGATAAAACTCAAACCAAGAATTGCCTGTTAATAAATCACACCCAGTGAGTCTTAGGTTGTCTGCAGTATTTTACTAAGCCAGGTCAAAGTTAGACTATCCATTGAAAAGGTGACCTTATCAATAAGAAACTAAGAAGGAGGTAGGAAAAGAACTTGAGAATCAGCTTTGAGATACCTTCCTGTGAATACAAGTCAGCTAACAAGAATATGCCCTAGATCTGAAGTTCAAGAAGGATAAGTCACTAGAATTCCTACAGCAGGCAAACCTCAGGAGAAGCATGATCTACAGAAGGTGTCCTGTTGTGGATCGTATTATGGTCTCTGCAGAAGAAATAGGATTTCTTATTTCTGCAAGTGTATCCTCCAATTTTTTCTGTTCTAAGAAAAAAAAATGAACACATTAGTGCTTAGGGCTTGTGTAAGGGTAACTAGCATAGCAAAAACAAGAACTGTCTCCTGAAGATAAAGGAGTCCTGAGGGCCTTCAGGTTGTCCCTGCCCCCAGAAGGCTCTCCCTGCTTTCTCTCCAGTGAATTTTGCTGACTTTTTCATTGCTATTCCCACTTCCTCTCTTCACCCTTGCAATGGTGCATTTTTCTGCCTATTGTAGATTTTACTTTCACTGATTTTCTTGGTTTGATGAAGTGAAAGAATTTGGTGGCATTATCAATCCTCATGAAAAATGCTTTCCTTTGACCCTTTGCATATTTATTACAGTCTGAGTTAACATCTCCTTGAAAAGGAAAATATTTGCAACAGCCCAAGGAGGACCAGACCAACTAATCCAAAGAAACTGCTTACACACAGCACCTGTATCTCAGCACATTACTGTACTCATGGACTGAGAAAATCTGCCATGAAATTTCAATTGAGCAAATTGCTCAACTCAGCATTCAAATTTCTTTAAAGCAACATTCCTCAGTGTAGGCAGTAGACTACCCACATCAGAGGTTCTTAAGGAAAAGGAAACTTCTGCACCCCAATCCAGACCTGCTGCAGAACCAGATTTTCTAATATTAAAAAGAAGATTTCTTAATACCTTACCTTGGAAAATGTATCACTTTTTAAAAAAATTAACTTTGTATTTTGACATAATTATGCATTCATATAATTCAGAGATATTCTATATACCCATAACCACATTCCTCTAATATTAATACCTTGTAAATTTATAGTACAATATCAACACCAGGATATTGACAATGATCCTGTCAAGATGCAGCACACCTCCCTCCCTACAGGACCTTCCATGTTCCTCTTGTCTCATGCCCCTCCATTTCTAAACCCTGAAAAACACTACATAATTACTCTGAATCACTATAATTTTGTTATTTTAAGAGTAGCATTTTGGAATTGACTTTTTCCACTTAACATAATTCTCTGGAGGTTCATCAAGGTTGTATGTATCACTTTGATTCTTTTTATTGGTAAATAGTACCAGGAAAATGTATTTTAAGTGTTATTCTAATCAAAATTTCTGACTCAGTTCCTAAATTGATCAGATAGTATGGCCTAGTTAACAGCCACCTCTAAAAACATCACTTTGCTACATTCTCTGTCCCATTGTGTCAACCTTGAAAGAAAAGAGGACAGTAATACACCATGAAGCATCCCTGTCCCTTCAGAAGAACCTAGCCAAGTCAAGAGATAATGAGAGTGGCCCCAACTGGTGTGTCAAATAAGTATTATCTTAAAGAATACTGACTTTCTCTTTGCTCATTGGAAATGAGGGCAGACTAGTGCAATCTGTAGAAGCTGCTCTCTTACATGTATGCCAAGGTAACTGTTCCCTTAAAATACTGGCCCTGCAAGGGAACAAAGAAAGCTAAGATGTCACTGCTCATGTATCCTAACCTATAAACCCTCTCCCTGCAGTACCTGGCATGGAACAGAGCCCTGTGAAGATGACAAGTGCTCGAGCAGCTGTCTACCATAGAGTAAGGCATCACAAGGGTCAGAGGTGCTACTTGCAAAGCATGGTGAAGTATGGACATGTAATTTCTCCAGCCTGTCATCCTTGGTCTCTCAGAAACCTATTCCACTGCCCTAGTCTTAGGCAGAGGCTCAAACCCTGAGAAATAGATTCAGGATCCTGGCAGGTGGAAGATGTGAGGCACAGTTGGGCTAGTAGACATACTTTATTCAGAGGTGGCAGCAGCCCATAACCACCACCACCACCACCACCCTAGCCCCAGCCTTCTGCCCCCAAGTCATCCACAAGCCTCTATATGTGCAGGCCAAGCAAAGGCACATTGCCTACAGGTTCCATAAGTAGCACATGCTCACAAGCAAATGTTTATGACCTTGAGTACATATACTGAACCAGGGTGTTTATGACCTTGGCAACATACTAAAAAACATAGCCTGCTGGAAGCCTCAGCAAGGGAACCTAAATATAGCCATTTGGGGCCTGCCCTATACCTAGCAAAACTGATTGTCAATCGTATACCCATGTGTCTAGGCCAAGGATGGACCATGGAGCCACATAGTGGCCAACTCTGAGGGAAGCGCTGGGGGATGCTGAGGTCCCAGGTTGGATGGGATGAGCAGTCTATCATAGCACCAAGATGCATGATTCTGTAATGTCTCTATAACCGATTCAGTAATCTGTAGGATTTAAGACTGGGATGACCTCCCTTTGTCTACACCCAAGGAGGGAGATAAGAATGCATAATTCCACACAAAGAAATGAGAATTATAAAAAGCAACTTCAGTCATTTAAGCATGAATATATTTAAAAAGTAACTAAAGCATGGTGATATATGTATATATAATATACACATATACATATATATGTATATATCCATATGTTAATGTATTGAAACTACAAATTGAATATCCTGTAGGTTTTTCTATTAACTTTCAATCTACCCTCACTGGGAATTAGTAAAATCATTAGTCAGATACAGTTAGAGAAATTATCTTTCCCCAGATCTGCTCTTGATTTTCTTTTTCCTGCATTGGCATTTGCCCTGCTCCTCTCTAGTTTAGATTCATCTCTGTGGGAACAGTCATTCTCTCATTCAATGACACTTAATACTAGCATACCACATTCTCAGGCTCTTCTGATTAAGTCTAGATCTTCCACACTGAGATTACATTATGTGGGTCTCTGTGCTCTATCTCACAACCTAATTACACAGAATTAAAGTAGTTCCCACAGAGTCCCAATCTTTCTGAAAATGTCTGTTCCCAGAGAAAATATGTGTAGTGCTCAATCAGACCTTTGGCTCTTACGGTTGCCTGTTACTGACACAAGAGATCTACATGCTCATTTTAGAAGGCGAGAAGACATCAAGTTTTCCCTTGGAAAACTTTTCTATCAACAAAAACCCTTGCATTTTATTGTATTTCAAATTATCAAATACTTGGGCTGGGAGTATAGCTCAGTGGTAAAGCTTGCCTAGCATGCACAAGGCCCTGGGTTCAATCTCCAGCATGCAAAAACAAAAACGCAATCCCCCAAATCTATGAAATTCTCCTGGGGTCTTCCTGATTGTGTCATGTAAGGCAACACCACCCTGATCTGCATGACCCTTCCAACATGTCTGCAGGCAGGAAAATAAAATGAATTCTCCCTTCCTGAAGGGGCCTGGCTTTCTATAGTACATACAGATGATGATGGGTTCATAGAAATTTGGAAAAGCATAAGTTCACAGAAACTTCTTGGTCTAGTGGGTATTCTGCCTTCACAGAGCAGCATGGGAGTTAAGACCCAGGTTCATACATGTGGTTCCCATCACATGCAGAGATATTCTTACATTAAACACAGAGAAGCTGCTGCTCCTTTCTGCTGCATGAACGATAATGAACTCAGAATCTAGGGACATTCATAATAAGAATTTTGGTGCATGAGGAAGTCAGTGAACTTGAAGAGGATTCTTCTATCCTTCTCCCTGGGGTACAAGCATTGTTAGTGCCCAGCCAATTTCAAAGATGGGTAATAATGTAGGTGGGAAGAACTAGTAGTTTCATCAAAACTTAAGCCATAGTTGAAATCGAATGATGAAAATAACAGAATGAATAGAAATATAGAATCTTACTTGGTGCTTTGGAGGTATTGATGGATTTATAATGAAGCCCTCTAAAGTAGGAGTTGAATTTTAAACTGTTCTTGGATTTTGTTCAAATTCAATTTTCAAAAGAACGAGGCGCTACAATTTTTTTAATCACTCCAGAAAATTACTCTTTCTCAAAAATCATCTGTTCCTTAAGGAAAGTATTCTATAATGAAAGGCAATAAAGATCTATAATTGCATGAAATGAGAATTTTCTAGTCAATTTGGGCAGGGAACCAAATCAAGTTGGAAAACCTGTGCTGCAAATCTTTGGTCCTCCAGCTGAATAAAGAGCCAGTAGAGTTCCTTGCATTCAATTTTGTTGGTTTTAACCAGAGGTATTTTGACAATAAATGCTACAATAGGACTGACTCTCAAAGTAGAAACACAATTTACCAAACAACCTTCTTCAAAGGTATTCTCCTTATTTTTTTAATGGATTTGATTGTAGAAATCCCAGGCTCCCTGTATGCAGGAAACAGACATCTATTAGTGTGACAATGGGTCTGAGATAGTCATTCATTCAACAGATATTTGTTTGTACCAAAAATTGGGCTAGCCAACACATGTCATAGCCATTTCTTTTCTTTAGTATTTTGGATCAAATACTAATAATACATGTTGCAGAAACAATCCCAAAGAGAAAAATGTTTATAAAGTAAAACTAAGTTTCCCCTCCAATCTGACCCCTAGTGGATGCCAATCCTTTGTTAATTCCACCAACAATTTCAAATGACTCTATGCTTCTAAATTATCATACACACACATATTTTTCATTTTCTTTATTCTATTTAATTACAAAATACAGAATATACATACATATTATCTTATAATTTTTTACTTTATTATATACTGATATATGTCTAAGACAACATATATATCTCATTATTTTACTTACTACATAATATTTAACAATTTTACTTACATAGTCTACAATCACAGAATTTTTTAAAAAAATCAATCATTAAATTATTAAGAAAAATTCTCATTTTCCATATTTATAATTTGCCTGCACATTTGCTGGAAGCTCTTTGAAATATAATCCTTTGTTATGTGTACTGCACACATTTTCTCTCAGCCTATTTCATTGTTGAGCTTCTGATTTTTAATGTTTTCTTTTGTCATGCTGAAACTTTTAGTCACTAGATTAAAAATCTTTCTATTAGTATTATTTATGAATGTTTTTCTATCTTACATAAGAAGTTTAGCTCCCCCTACAATCTTCATCCCAAATATTTCTGCATTTCAAAGCCTTTCCAACTGTGGGTTCCTATGATATCTTTTAGAACCAAACTCCACCTGTTTTTTTCCAGAAGCTTTTTTTTATACACTTCTTCATATTCTCTTCCTCTGCACCATTCTGTGGTCAACCTTATATTTTATAGGAGAGTCTCATTTCTTATTGTTCTTTTTACAGACTTGATTTGTTCTGTTCAAGAAGATAATAATATGGGAATTTTTAGCAGAGGGCACCTTCATTCTTTAAAAGGTCAAGGGAGAAGAAAGTACATAATGCAGGGAGGGCAAGCACATGGCACAAGAACTGTTACTCACCACCTCCTGGACTTCCTATGCCCACTTATTCCTCTGCACCATGGCCATGGCCTTTAAATGCTTCTCAGTACAGCACCTGTCACAGATTGTGCTCCTCAAAGAGGTCCACAGCTGTATCTCCATGGCATATGCGTTCTAGAACTTTGCGGCTCCCTCACTGAGGAAACTAATCCCCCCTGAGTCTGGGCAGATTTTTAGCTCACTTGTGACCAGATGGATGTTGTGTTCCACTGGCCTCCCAAGCTTAGATTTTAGAACATGAGACAGCTTACTCTGCCTTATTAACTAAAATGCTTATTTCTAAAGCTGAAATACATACCCTTGGAGTTTTTAGCTGCCAGGTAAGCATTTCATACTCTCAGGTCATCAAACTATAAGGAAGGCTAACCAAGCCTTGCAGAGATACATATACACACACATATATGTATGGCTACAATATGTATACATGTATGTCTTATATGTGTGTACGTGAGTATCCATGAAGATAGAATCATGTACGTGTGTGTATCTATATGATAATGTGCTTGTGAGTGTTGAGTAGAGAGAGTGAGAGGCCCAGTCAGCCCCCAGCTGCTCCAGACCCCACTTCCCCAAACCACTTTTTGTACTAGATAAAAGACCTTAAACCAGAATTGTCTAGCTAAGTACCTCCTAAATTCCTAACCTGTAGAAATCAAGAGTGACAATAAAAATTTTATTGTTGTTTTAAGTCACTAAGTTTGGGGATGGTTTAGACAGTAAAAATAATTAGAATGGCACATTGGAGAGTCCCAACCAATAGAATGGAATTGTCCATGAGTCGAAAACTATTTACTTTGTCTTGCTCAATTACAGATGAAATTTTAAGTAAGATGCTTGTAAGCATCTCCTATGGACTTCTCAAATCACTCAATGATTTTTTTAACCCTTAAATATAATGCTGGCTTTGCTACCTTTTCAGAAAATTATTCTATGCATTACTATGCACTCTCTTTCCATGTTCCTCCTTCCCCCCAAAGAAGAGGAAAACCGTGGGAAAGATCTGGAACTGATCACCGGAGCAATATGGAACAGCCTGCAGACTGTCAACATATATACTGCCTTTTGGTCCCTTTCAGCCCTTCACTTGCTATAATCAGCAAGTGGTCATGGGCCATCAAGCCATGGGATTTTCAGGGAGTCTCAAGGGTCATCAGTGTTCAGTCAGCACCTCCACAGAATTCTGAAGGGGAATTTGTGTCTTTGCAACTTTTTATAATCTTGGAGACACCCATAACAGTGAGCAAGAGACACTTCCTGTTATTTTGTGTGATTCCCACTCGCCCTCTCCTGCCTTGTTTCCCTGCATACACACGATCTTCAAGACAATCCATGTGACATGTATCCTTCATAGTTTTATCTGCATTCATATAATCCCACATGGTGTGAGGTGCATGTGCATTACTATGCAAAAAGCTAATGCTTTTAACTTAAACTTGCTTATTGCACAGGCTGTATTAACCACCCCACGGTGGACAACAAGCCACACACCCCTGTATGCCACCTTCTCTTCCTCCCCATTTGTGCCTCTGTGCAATCCCCCTGCCTTACAGGGCTTCCTTCAACTTGGATCATTTGAAGCCCCAACATTGCTAGCTATGTTTTGTCTCTATCCCTCATTCCATCCTTCCACCAGGTTCTTTCTAGCAACTTTTATTATTAGCCTTTTGACTTTTCTTCCAGGAATTCGGGCACTGAACAGATGACAGGCTGGATGACTGGGTATGACTCCCGAGAAGGCTGGTTGGCAAAGGCCATCGTCCTTCCTCACTTAGAAAACACACAGCCCCTCACCGGAAGCGCTCACTGACCTCTCCCTTTACTAATTGCTTTGCTATTGTTTCCACTTCATCTAGGCTACACATTCCAGAAGACAACTTAGAAAAAGCACTATTAATTTTTCCAGCAACTATTGTCCTATCGTCACCATGGCGACAGATGATGTATGAAATCAGCGGCTTTATTGTGAACACAATGTAGGTTGAAAACTGGCCTTGAGGAAGTTGAAGAGAACATGAAAATTCTTACAGACTCCCCTGTGAGTTTTCTTTGCTCTATGAGTTTTTCTTTTAAATATGTTCCATTGCAAGACAATACTATAAAATAAAATTTTAAAAGTCAGAGGGTCAGCTTTTGAATGTCTTTTGAATGTAGGAGAAAAGGCCTTGGTGGGAGACTTGAAAACTAAATCAAATATGTACAAATTCAGAGAACATCAAAGCAGCAAAAGAAACAACACTGGTGATTGTGTTGTGCACTGAGCATTGGCTGAGGTAACATTCTTCTTATGAATATAAGTGTGAAATTCTATTTCTGGAAATTAGGAATAAAAATATATACATTTAGAATCTGGTACTTTCTCATTAACTAATACATCATAAATGAAATCATTCAGAATTCAAATGCCTGCTGATAAATTAAATAATTGCACAACTAACTTTTTAATATCAAAAAAGATACATACATAGCCAGAATGGAACAATAAAATGAGGTGGAAATAAAAGAATAAGAACTTCATGTTATCATCAACAGTTGTGCCAACAGCATACTCCAGGGACATGTCACCCAGAGGGTGTGTTTCCTCCAGAGGTTAGGGAATATTATTCAGGAAATAAATCATCAAGGTCAGGGTTACTTTGACCTAGATTTGATTTAATAGACAAAGAAGTTCCTGACCCTTTGTATGAAAGTAGCTAGGAAGAAGTCTGGTGTAACACAGGAAGTACATACCATCCAGAAGCCCTAGAAATTCACAATAAAATAATCCAATGGCATATAGACACAAGTGTAATCATGTTTTCATAACTACAAATTAGAAGTTACATATATTACAAAGACAAGTTTATGGACTTCTTTAACAAGTTATGGATATCACTTTTAAGTAAATAATGGAGAACAATATGAAGTTGCTAAACTCCATATGAGGTAATTCATATAGACAAATTTAAATTAACAAATCTGAAAACTTTGAAAATGAATGAGATTTAATGGATGTCAAGAAAAAGAATGACTGCATTTATATCTTTTGAAGGATATGATTACCTACCTGTTCTCCCACCCTACCCTAAACTCCTCCCATGACCTGGTTCTGCTAAACCCTAAAAAACCCAGAACCTGGAGGTGGCCCGCTGCCCTTTTGCCCCCAAAGATGTGCCCCTCTGGTGCATAAAGCATTGATAGTCCATGAGGTCTGCCTCCATCCTTCTTTTCCTTTTTGTATTCCCTTCCATGTGCTCTCACCTTTATTATTGTAAATCGGGCTAAGATGACTTTCTGTATATATAAGGCATTGGTATCAGAAACCTGGACTCAAACCTTGGATCTGCCTCTTGCAAGCTGTGCAACTTAGGTGCATTTTTAAACCTCAGAGTCTGATTACTCATTGATGATATCCATCTTACAGTGCGGTGAAAGGATTCAATAAAATGCACACAAAGAACTGATTTCAACTCTTGACACAGAACTGTTATTATTGTTAGTATTATTCAGTGGTACAATCCACCAATTTTGACAGCTATTTTTCGTGCCTTACGAGTTTAAGTTAATGATATATACTTTTTAACACTAACTTTATTAGTGACTGATGTCTGCCTAAAAGCTATGTATTTCATCACCTGATATTTCTGACCAGAATTAAAAATTATTATAGAAGACACTTAAATTTGTAAAGAGTTTTCCTAGGGTATCCAATAATCTGAGAACTATCACAGTAAATTAGCCTAAGAAGCAATGAGAAGAAAGGAAACTGAAAATAAATCCTTGTGCTTAAAATACTTACTCCCACAGTAAATATTTGCCTTACATTTGCAATATCACATTAAAAGATTATAAATGTCAGTTTCTTTGGAAACTAAATTGCCTAGGATTTAGATCAACCAGTTAATGCCATGAGTAAATGTGCTCCATCAGCAATCTGAGGCATGAGCAGGAGAGCAATTGGGAAATAGTGAAGAATTATACAATTATATTCCATTTGTTAAGTCTAGCAAATTTGACAGATAACTGTTTACCTCTGAAATTGGTTTCTGAGAAATGAAAAGAACACAGGGAACATGGAGAAAAAAATCAAATTAGGTTTGGTTATGAGCTTTTCAAAAGACAGGGAACTTCTATTCGGAAAGCCAGGCCTGTCCTGTGCCTTGTTATTTCAGAACCACATCTTGCAATATCCGAAATAACATGATTTGGAAACAATGGGTCTCGGACTTTTATAATATTACAATTTTCTCAAAAGCTCCCTGTCTTCTGATTCAAATCTTCCACTCATAAGAACCCATCTTTGCCATTTTCTTCTGGTTTTGCATCAGATCTTAAAAGCAGAAGAGAAGGGCCTGGACACAATATTCTGCCTCCCACTTATGCTACCCAGGATCCTTCACTGCCTCCATGGGCTGTGAACAGGGCTGCCTCTGTCCTCACTGACCTATGAGGGGTTTTCCTGTGACTACCAGTCACAGACTTCTGCTCTACCACTGTAATCTGAAAGATAAGCAGTGAACTTCTGTTTTTCATTCTTCACACTTGTTTTCTATTTGACTGGGAAGACAACATAGTATAAGCAACTGTCCAACTGTCTAAAACTAAAGTTAAATCTGATGTCGACCTAGAAGAAAGCATAGAACCTTGTGAGATAAGTTATCTCAACTTTTGTCGCCTCTCTCAGAGAGGCAAATCCCACTCCGACCTAATCCTAAAACAAATGACTGTATTTCAAAACCTCCAGGGAACAAGCTATTCTATATTAATTCCATTCAGAAAAAGCCTTCGGGAGTCTGGGTTAGCCCAGCATCTTGCCTCAGTCTTCTTGTGGCTATCTACAATTTCATTTCAGGCAAACCCCGCAACAGTAACACCCAGGCCACCCCACACTGTCAGCTGAAGGAGTTGTTTGGGCTCCCAGCACCTGTTCTGTCTGAGAGTGTCCCCAGGTACTGGGCTAGAATATTTGCTGATCTTTTGAAGTGAGACACATAGACAGATTCCTGTGAACATTGAACTTTAAGGAAAAGGATTTCCTCAAGTAAATCAGATGGAGAAGTCTGGTCAAAT
Source organism: Glaucomys volans (assembly GCA_020662805.1). Classification (NCBI taxonomy): domain Eukaryota; kingdom Metazoa; phylum Chordata; class Mammalia; order Rodentia; family Sciuridae; genus Glaucomys; species Glaucomys volans. Next base: position 13,601 of record JAJEJO010000781.1, read on the forward strand.
TGCAGTTTTCCATGGGAATTTGGGTATGAAGAGGACTTAAAATTAGAGTTGGTTGGGGAAAGTCTGCATTTTATTTATTTAATTACTTATTTATTTTGGTACTGGGGATTGAACACAGAGTTCTCTATCACTGAGCTACAGCCACAGCCCTTATTTTTTATTTTGAAACAGGACCTGGCTAAGTTGCTGAGGTCAGCCTCAATCTTGGGATCTTCCTGCTTCAGCCTCCCGAGTGACTGGAATTAACAGGTGTGCGCCATGGTGAATGTTAAAGTTCAAAGCACATATGCTCACCGACGTAACCTGTTCACATCATTAAAATTATGCTTGTGTGTTCCCAAATTCTATTTTCTAGTAGACAGAAAGTTCAACCCCCCCAAATTCACTTCGCTATTTAAACTGTCCTCTGGAGTCAATTTCTAATTTCTGAATTTTTAAGACTTTTGTCTTAAAATATTTCGATTAGAAGTAAATCTGTAATGTCTCACCATTGCCTGAAGTCTGACATTTTTGCAGAGGAAGATATTCTTGAACTCATTTCCAAGAAAACTTCTTTAAGGACACCCTGTGCCAAAACAGTCGGACTTGTTAAAATAACCTTCTGGTAAACATCCTCTTTACATCTGGATATTCGAGCACTGAGGTCAGTGAGTCTGGCAGCCCTTTTGTTGTTGTCCACCTTAATAGTTATGAAAACCTGGAACATGTCTAAGGACCAGAAAGAACTAAGTACATTGAGCAGAAATTATATAACTCACAAAAGAACAAGCAGTTTCTGGGATGGCTAACTGAGGGTGGGTCGTTGCAAACCCAAGTCTGGAATCAGGTTAGGGAGGTGGCAAACTGAGAGGACGTTCCCTGGATTCTTTGGCCACCACCAGTTGAGGCTTTTCTTCTTTTCCATCTGCTTCTCGCTTCCCTCAGGAATCCCAGAGATAGATGGGTCAGTGCTGCCTAATAGACCATTAGAATCTTTCATTCCTCTGAATGTGTTTGTTCATATTCGTGCTTGAAATACCAATGTGTTTACATCTGCTAAGATGTTTGTATTTCCCTCCCAACTGGAGATCACTTTGGGTCTAAATGAGAAGTTGTGAGATGCTCAAGAAAAGTTTTCAATACTTTCTGTCACCTGAGACACTCTTTGGGAGCAGAAAGAAAACACACCTAACTTGTTTGGGAAGCAGTAGATCCTGCTCCTTCAACTGCCCCTTCCCCCTCCCTGGCCTGACCCCTCCTCGTAGTTTCCAGTTACTTCCTGACACCTCTCATTACATATTTAAACAAATACTCATAAAATACTGAAAGTGTGTGAAATCGGTAGTAGTAACAGGAACATTATGGGTATTATTTTTAGTTAACTTTAAGAAATTATAAATTTAAAGAATTTAGATTTTTTCAATGCCTTGAAAATAAAATTAAGTTCTAATGGATGAGATAAACACAAAGTTACTAAAAATCTTTCAAAATCCACTCAGCTTTTTCCCTTTAATTTCAGAAAATGTTTTAACTTTCTTAATAAAAATAGATTATAGCTATATGAAGGAAGTAATATTACTTAAAATTAAATGTCCTCTGCATTATTTGTGCAAGGTCATGTAGTAAGGTGTTCAGAATAAATACTACGAATAGTTTCCAAAATGAGATTAGTGTTGTTATTCTTTAAAACAAAAAAATTTGTGGCTTTAATCACCCATTTATGTTTTGCAGAGCTCTAGTTTTGTTTTCTGGGGGAAAAAAGAAAGGATAGAAAAGTGTTCTGCCTTATCTTTACAAAGCAGAGGTAAGCATCCATCCAAGCCCATTAGTTAGATTTCCTAACAGTTTAGGTATTGCCAAACCTGCTCAATTGACTCAAATTATATAATCAGCCCTTAAAACGTACTGAAGCCATTGTTCCCAGCTCTTAATTTCTCTTTCCTCAAGTTCAGTTATACTTTTTCATAATTTCCTCCTTGTTAGTGCATATATGAGTTACCCTTACTGGGAATAATCAGGAACAAAAGGGATCTGAGAAATGAAATTGGATATTCTCATATTCTGCTCAAATATAAATTAGCACAAACTTTTGGGAGGGAATGGAGGAAGGCCTATGTAAAGTCTTAAAAATGTAAAGAGTTATAACTCAGAAATTTCATTGCAGCTGTTGTAATTAAACAAATGCAAATGTTCAGCCACAAAATATTTAACATATCATGTTTACTTAAAAGAAAAAATATTGAAAGCAAACTCAACATCCTTCAGTAGGGGAATAAGTTGAGTGAATTGCTTGTAGTTCACAAAATTGAATAGGATACAAACATTGAAAAGTTATAATGTAATATAGCTAATGGTAGAGCATGATTTTCAAAAGGTTAACAAAATGAACATGTGTCAAAGGTTTTATTTAACTCATTAATTAATGAGAGAACAGGACAATGTTTAAACTGGTCCAAAGAGCATTTGAGAAGCCAGACATTTATAGGCAATTTAATGCATGAATGTTAGAGTAAGATTGCTGGATTAGAAACAACATTGGAAAATGTTCAAGAGGGCAATGAACTGCAACGTTTGGGATTATCACCACACCACACACACACACACACACACACACACACACACACAACAGGAATTATCTGCATCTTGACATGTCTCTGAGTTAACCTCCCTTAGAGTTGTAAAATAGTCAGGCAATGGAAAATCCAAGTTCAAAGCTGTAACCCCAGCCAGTTGTCTCTCTCACTAATTTCTAAGTGTCAGATAATTTTTCTGATGCTACCTCCTGGTAATGATGCATGCATCGCATGTGTTAAAACACACAAAGCACATAGAAAAGTACCTAGCACAGAGTAATTATTAGCCCCCGCCACTATCATCATCATCATCACATAGCTGTATTGTTGATTTTTGTCTATGAATTAAAAACTAGGTACTTACAAAGTGAATAACTGTGGAAGTTAAAGTTTCCAGATGTAGTCATATGAAATACATTAGAAGCTGTAAAAAAATCATCACAGGCCCAAGACTTTTCTAACAGAGGGTATTGAAGTATTTTCTCATTTCATTCTGTTTGTCTTAGAACATCATGGGCTTGGGAGGTAGGAATCAACAACTTCTAGTCACAAAATTTAAAAGGTCTTGAACATTTGAGCCAAGACTGAGTCAAACTAGGCAGCAGCAGGAGGCGGGAAGTGGAGAGCTTTTTAGAATGCTTATTAACAGCAGCAAAGCAAATGAATTTGAAAGGAGCTCAATGGGGGATGATGAATAAGTTTCTCCAGAGTTAGAAATGGAAAATGGAAATTAATTGTATAAGGCTCATAATTACTCTTTTAGGGTTTATAAGATGTCACTTTTACTTGCTTTATTTAATGTGTTGTCCCAATTATGTTATTTTAATAAATTAACAGCACATTAAAACAGCTTTCTCTCTCTCTCTCTCTCTCTCCTACACACACACACACACACACACACACACACACACACACCACCTAATCCTCCCACCCAATAGAAACTATCTGCATCCTGACATACCTTTAAGTTAACCCCTACATCTAGAGTTGCAAAATAGTTCAGTCAATGGAAAATTCAAGTTCAAAGCTGTAAACCCAGCATCCTCAGTTCTCCCGACTCTCTTTTCTCATAGGTTTTAGAGTCTCTTGTTCTTTTATTGCAATCATTTCAAGAACCCCCATGGTTTGTACTTTGTAAGAGATTACAGGCTTAAAATCTCTATTTCTCAATTTCCATTGTAAACATTAGTTACAAGAAATAATCCTCAGAGAAGGCTGGCTAAAGGTTAAGCAGAGTATTTATTCCAATTGTTCTTAACATCTTAGCAAAATAGTCTGCAAGAATCTGATTAGTGTTTTGGACCCCTTCTTCAGAAGAAAAGTGCACATATGCTTATACATGCAACATTTTGCAAAGCCAGGAGGATTACTGGGCCACTGAAATCCCTCCACGAGTTGGAACCAGAGCTGCTGTTTTGGTCTTGTTTGCTCAGCCTTTTATTATGGAGAATTTCAAACCCACACAAGAATAGACAGAATGGTATAATGAACCTCCAGGTGCACATCACCCAACCTCCACAATCATTGGTCCCCATGCCAATTCCATGTTCCTTTTATCTTATTAAATCTGTCCTTATATCAAGCTATATCTTCAAATTACCATACATCTGAGAGATATTTATCATACTGCTAGACAGCTTTCACTAAATTATACTTAGGCTTGATTATAAGTTCCAGATGTCTTGATAAATATTCAAAGTGACCCCTAGGGAAACAAAATTGCATTTGTACCTCTCAAACATTCATGTTGAGGATGCTACATACTCTGTCCTACCCCACCTTCCCAGGACTCATCACTACCGAACTCCTTCTTTGGAGATATCTAATAAGTACTATAAATCTCACTGTGAATCCTTTTTTTCATGAAGTTTTTGGTGGACAATTTAAGCAATTATAGTAATTGTAAATGCCCTTGCTATTTTCATTATATTTAAATTCATTTCTGGCACATTGGTTGATGTGTGGTGTGATTATCATGTATCCTATCATTTCCTATATTTGAAGGAATTACTGGTAGCTTTCTGAATTTGTTTCATTTTCATGCTTGTGCAATTTTTTAAGGAAAATTAATACATTGTTTTGCTTTATTAACATTTTTGATAAAATATTAAAACTTTATGCCCTTAAAATGGGTGAATGTTATATAAATTATATTTCTATTTTAAAAAGTGAATCTTGGGGAGAAGAGATAGAAGGAAAAAAATCTTTTAGATTTCTTAATACTTAAAAAAACTTAAGCCTTTTCATTTAAATGTGATCTGATAGTATTTATGGATATTTCACTTACCCTCTCTGATCATAAGAAAAACCATCTGGAAAGACTACTATTTACTCGGGTTGGAGTTGGAGCTCAGTAGTAGAGTGCTCACCTTGCACCTGTGAGGCACTGGGTTTGATCCTCAGCACCACGAAAAGTGAAATAAAGATATTGTGTCCATCTACAACCAAAATTTTTTTTTAAATAAATAAAATGATTATACTAATTTTTTACTATAAAATTAGCCAATACTGTTTTGCACTGAGCTTGTTGAAACAGCATAGTGTCTGGAATATGCAGAGGCCAGACTTTCTGTTGCTTGAAAAGTAGTGAAGCATGGAAGAAATTCTAAATTTAGCACCAAGTCATAGTGCTAGTTCTTCTGAGTTTGTGCTAAGGAACACTATGCTCAAGTATATGGTATATGTCCACGGATTGTTAATTTTATTCATTTATTCATATAATTTTTGATGTCCTATTGAGGAATCTCTAGTCAAAATATTCAGAAGACTGTCAAAGAAAATGGGGAAAAATGATGCTTTCATGGGTACACGTGCTGTGATTCACTCAGACAAGAGAAACATCTAAACTTGTTATTTCCATTGTTGATGCCAAATCATGAAAAAGAGAACTGATAAACAGATTGGACAAATAGAATTCTAAATAAAAGAAATTATAGCAATTGTGTGCCTGGTCCTGGATTTCATTTGCAGTCTCTGCTTAATCTAATAGAATCCAGGCCTCACCATGATTGAAGGAGTCAAAAATGAGCATTAAGAAAATATTCAGAAGACCCCTGAAGGGTCTTCTGAGGACTGGTTAGAGGTAACCTTCAGCATCACTCAGCTGCTAGGGAACTCTTGCTGCAGATTCAGTCTTGGTAACTGTATCATTATAGAATGCATCTATTCCAGACCAGACATAGATGTTTCCAGAACTTTGTGATATCTGATGGAAGGTTCTCTGTTGTTAAAAAATAAATTCTTGGGCTGGGGTTATAGCTCAATGGTAGAGCACTTGCCTAGCACACGTGAGGCTCTGGGTTCAATCCTCAGCACCAAATAAAATAAATAAATAAACAAATAAAATAAAGGTATTGTGCTCATCTACAACTAAAAAAAATATATTTCAAAATTTTTTTAAATAAATTCTACCTCCCTAGACATTTTATAACTATTTATATAACATTTTTAAATTAATGGTAAAAGCAAACAAGTTTCTTCAACTCACTGAAGAGTTTTTTAATATCTTAGTGGACAGGCTTGTCTAGATCCAAAAAGATGAACTGAGAATCAATTTACTTACCCACGGATATGCACGAGCAGCCCCGCTCCCCTGAAACCTGTATCAATGTAGCAGGAAAGAGCATCCCTGAAAAGGAAAATGAGAGGGGCAGGGTTAAGAAGTGTGCATCAGGTAGAAATAGAGAAATTGTAGAGGGATGATTGTTGAAACTCAGGATACCATCTCTACCCCATCACAGGACATAGACCTGTAAACTCCAAACTGGAGGCCTCGGGTACAAGCTACCTGAGATTTGACAGTCACATTGGTTTGAACCTAAGTAACTGTATCTTACATAGACCTTACTGCAGTCTCTATTCAGGGTATAGTCTCCAGACCAACCAAGACTACTTAACAGCAAAACATTATGCTCTGCAGAAGATAAACATGTTTGTAATGCATCCATCTTCTCAGAATATCACATGGATATTTCTTAATATTCCTTGTAGTATTAATATTCAGAGGTATATTCCCAAAGTTCTTGGTTGGTTTGTGAGTCATGCAAACCATTCATAGAGTACATGGTGTTTGCATCTAGGTAACCCATTTCTTCAGTAACACACTAGAAAACCTTAGAATCTCACCGTAGCCCCCATAATCTTGTCAGAGAAGAGTATGAACCTTCATATAAGGCCAATTTTTCTGCCTCTTCCATATCCCATAACTCAACTATTGAGAATTCCTTCTTTTTTCACTCTTAAGTCTTTAATTTCTCCATTTGCCTTTTCCTATTTAAAAAAAAAGAAAAAGAAAGAAAGAAAAGAAAAACAATCCACTGCATTCCTGCCTTATCTCTGGCTGTGATACAAAGTGTCATTAACTGATCAGTTTAAAAAAGAAACATTTATTTCTTATAGTTTTGGAGGTGGAAAGTCCAAGGTCAGTATGCCAGCAGGTTTGAGTGCTTGGTGAGGACCCCCTTTGTGGCTATAGACAGTTGTCTGCCTGCTGTGTCCTGTCATGGCAGAAAAGAGAATGAGAGTGCTCTGGGATCCCTGCATGAGGGGATTAGTCCTATCACAGGCTCCAACCTCAGGATCTAATTACCTGCAGAAGGCCCTGCCTCCTAATACCATCACACTGTGAGTTGGGACTTCAAAATATGAATTTTAGAGGGACTCAAATATTCAGTCCAAACACTTCCCATCTATTTTCCACTCTCCTTTCTCTTGTCATTACCACTTTCTCAAGATGGCCCCTGTTCTCACTATATCTGTGGCCTCATCTCCTGGATGATCCTCCATCTTCTCTGCTGTGGCCGCCACCCCCACCACTCTTCCAAAGAAGTATCAGTAATGTTGCTGAACTCGAAATTTTTTCAGGCTGCACCTTACTTATTCCCTTGGCTGTAAGGTCTGAGCCACATCCTACACACCCTCCCTGCCACTCTCCACGCACCAATTGTCCTGGCTTCTTCAGGTTTTCCCAGTTCTGAATTTTTGACTTGCTATTCTTCCTTGAACTAAGTCCCTTACTAAGGGTCTTACTACTAATTACAATCATTTTAGTGCAGAAATATTTTGCTTATCCTGTTCCCCCCCCCCCTCCAGGGCTTGGCACACCAAAGCATTTAACATGTTGAATAAATACTTTCAAGTTATAGCACTTTTAGCAGCTGTCATTATTCTGCAGTTATTTTTTGAGCACCCTTCACAACTCTTCTATCTTTATATATCCACTATCATCACTGCACATGAAATCTAAGAAAAATGACCTTTGAGCAATTGAAAAGAGAATGGTGGTTATACATGGAAACATAAGATTAAAAAAAAAAAAAAATATATATATATATATATATATATATATATATATATATATATATTTATCCTGAAATCTCAGAAATCCCTAGAAGAAGCCATCTAATACATCCAAACATCTCACCGCCTCCCTTTGCTTCAATCTAACTTCAATTCTTGATGCAAGGGGTTTCCAAACATGAAATCAGCCAGATCTCATCTACAAAACAAGAGCTAAACAAGAGGCCTACATGTGGGTCTTTAGTACTATCTGTTGGACATTTTACCTCAAGATTTTGCTATTAAGTTGAGCAGCACTGGTTTATCTTCAGGTCTGCAACCAAGAGCCTTCATTCTGCTTTTGCCTCACTCCGGTCTCTGTGTTTGATGTTGAGCATTTCAACACAGTTTTCATTCACCCACTCATTCTTTCATTCATTTGCTCACCTTCCAGCTGTCTTTTGAGCACTTTGAACTTGCAGAACATTGTGTTGGGTGCTATGGAGGATAATGTGTGAAATGTCAGTTAATCCTCAACATACCTGTAAAACAAATGAGAAAGGAAAAAGCCATTTGGGTACTTTAGGATGTAAATGAGTTTATAATACAAAGAAAAAGAGCGAAGGGCAGAAGAGAGGAAATCCTAAGAAGGAAAAACTACTCACATGAACTTATTCATTCTGAAGGAGCTGCCTTTCACAAGTAAGGACTGAATCATACAGGTGATGCGACCTAACAGTAATCCTTTACCATGGTGCAATGGAAAGAGCCTAAGAAGACTGATATCGAGTCTCAGGGCTGCTGCGTATTTCATTTGCCTCCTTTGTGCCAGTCACTTAAACTTTCACATCTTCAGTTGCTTCTTCTGTAAAATATGGTGAGTAATAAACTACCGTGTTTTACAGGATTTCTGTAATGTATATGCAGCAGTCTTTAAATTCTAACGAGCACACCTGTGAGCTATTTCACGCCATACTCTGCTTTCTCATAGGATATTGTTAGGGCCAGCTTCCAAAGAATCTGTTGACTACAATTCAAGGATTACAAGATTATATATATTGAGTTTTAGGAAAAAGTATTCATTAACTTTTTATTTACTATCTAAGAGGCTATATAAGGCACCAGTCTCTGAGTCTTGTTTCTTCTTCTGTAAAATAAGGATAATAATATATATGCCTCCAATCTCACAGGTTTGATATAGAGTCATGAAAAGGTGTGTGTTCAAGATGCTTTAAAAGGGTAGAAAGAAAGAAAGAAAGAAAGAAAGAAAGAAAGAAAGAAAGAAAGAAAGAAAGAAGAAAGAAAGAGAAAGAAAGAAAGAAAGAAAGAAAGAAAGAAAGAAAGAAAGAAAGAAAGAAGGAAAGACCTGTAATTTATTAAGGAATAGAAAGAGATTTGTAGATCTGTCCTAATGAGAATGTTTCCTTCTACAGCTGCTCATATTGCCCCTGGAATCCCACCACCCTGAGACAGTGCCATAAACATTTTGAGGGCCATCCTTTCATAAACACATGCCTTGAAAGCCCTTTGCACACACCCTCCACAAGCAATTGGATTATTTCACACAAATGGATATTAGCAATATGTGGGGTTTTAAGAAACATGGTCGCTTTCCCTTTATACTTGACACCTCCCAAATGCAGCTGTTGATAGTCAACTCAAGCAGTATCTCCACTATGAAGGTGCTTCTATCATGGAACCCCAGGCTTCATGGCACTTTCTGCCTTCCTCAGCATGGAAGTGGGATTACTTGGAGAGCCAGGCCTGACCAAGAAAGCTGGAGCCAAATTTGTTACCCAGAGCTCAGTACTTGTCCCTGATGCCAATTCAATAACAAGGACATGGTTTTGAGAAAAGGGAAAAAGAAGTTCTATTGCTTTGCTAGCAAAAGAGAAATACAGGAGACTCCTGTTCCAGAAGCTGTGATTCTCATTTTCTTCCTTCCTGTTACCTTTCCAAAATCAGGGACCAAGTTTTAGCCCCACTTATGTCCCTGACATTTAATACCTACACCTAATACACACATTGTAGGTACTTAATAAAGAATGAATGAGTAAGCAAATGGATGAATGAATGAGGGAGGAGGGAATTTAAGATGCACATAAAACATTTTAAAGTGCTCCTTTACTAAACTGGAAAGCATGTCATAATATTATTTTCATTATCTATATCCCAATTATTTGTGCAGACAGACCTCATTAGAACACATATAATTTTAAGATTTCACAAGCCTTTCATTTTGTATTTGATGTCAAATCCAAAATGTAAAGTTTTTGAAACCTCAATAATATGTTAATTGAGAAGAATTCTTTTGCTTCTAAATCTTGTCAGAGGAAAATAGTGAATCAAACTTAATGGTGATTTCATGAGTTAAGTTTGAGAAGAAAAATCATCGTACTGACATCAAAATACTTACTGGTGACATTCCTGCTATTTTATTGCTCTCCAGAACAAAGTCAGCCAGCCCAGATTAGCTGATGGCTTGTGAAGGAGAATTAACATGTAGCACTTCTAAATTTTAAGTAATATGGGAATCACTTGTGAATCATGTTAAATTACCGATTTTGATTGAATTAGTTTGGGTAGGGAATGAGGTTCTGCATTTCTAATAAGGGTCCCAGGTTGTTCATTTTTCGGGTCCATCCACAATCCTCTGAAAAGTAAGGCAATAAAGAATAAGATAATTATTATAAATTTAATTTCCAATTACAATATCCAGAGTCTTAGATTACCATAAATTCAACCACTGCCACTGAGGCCCTAATTATCAGATCTGGTTTATGACAAGGAGGAATAAATTTATGTTTTGGCAATTAGGTAATAGCAACCCCAAATGAACTTGAAATTGCTGTGCCTAAATACTTATTGCTAGTTCACTCACCCTTTTATATCTTGAGTGGTTTCTATGGAGACTTAATTTGAAGGCAGAAAATCTTATAAAATTTAATTTTGAAAGATCACCTTTGCTACCAAAGCAAACAGTCCATCTATACAAGCATGCTTTCAAGATTAAATTAAATTTCACTGGAGAACAAGTAAAAAAAAAAAAAAAAATCATGTTCTGCATGCAGCCTAAACTCCAGGGAGTACGAACTCAATGCTGGCATTTCGGTGCAGCAGAATGAAAGGATGATCCATCTGTAAGGAAAACTCCCCCTGCCTAATGTGAGCACAAACTCTACTTAAAGGAGGCACTGGATCCAGAAGTTAATTCAGGGAATATCAATACCCTGAACAATATTGACTCTTCTGATTCATGAACTTGGTGTATCTCTCCATTTCATTACATCTCCTTTCATTTCTCAACAATGTTTTATCATGTTCACTCTACAAATCTTATACATATTTTACATTTTTGTAATTTTTTCATATTTTAAGATGCTATTATAAATGATTTTTTATTTTAATATCCAATTGTCATTGCTAACATATTAAAGATACAACTGAATCTTATATATTGAACTTGCTAAACTTTTGAATAATCTAATAAGAATTTCTGTTAATCTGATCACATTGTCTGTGCACAAAACCCATTATAACTATTCCTTTCCCATCTGGTTTCCTTTTATTCCTTTTACTTTCCTTGGACTGGCTGAAACAGTACAATGTTGGAAAGAAATCATTGGCAGTGGGCATCCTTACCTTCTTTCTGATCCTATGGGAAAGCATTCACCATTAAGTATGTTGTTAGTGATGGGATTTTAATGTGACCTTAATCAGGAAATCTTCTTGTCTTAGTTCACTGAGAAATTATTTTTATATGTAGTAAAAGAGTGTTAAACATTGTCAAGTGCGTACTCTGCATCTCTTGACATCTCATGCTGTTTTTCTCCTTTATTTTATTAATGTAGTAAATTACATAGATTTCCAAATATTAAATCAATCAACCTTTTGGTCTTAACATAAACCATATTTGCTCATGCTTTTCATAAACATATACACACACGAACACACACTGCTGAATTTTATTAGCTGAGTTTTCATTATTTTTGTTATTTGTTCATAGGAGACACATTGAAAGAGATGTAATTTTTTCTTCCCCTTGCACTGTCTTTGTTTTTGGTATCAAAGTTATGCTGGCTTCGTGAAATTAATTGAAAAAAATTTCTTCTATTCCGTTATCTGGAAGAGTTTGTGAAGATTAGTATGACTTCTTCCTTAAAAAAAAGTTTGAAGACTAGGAATGTGGCTCAGTGGTAGAGTCTGAGGCCATAGGTTTGATCCCTAGCATCAAAAAAAAAAAAAAAAGGTTGAATTCAGTAGTGAAGCAATCTGAGCCTGTGGGAAGATTTTTTAACTATAAATTGAATTTCATTAACAAGTATAGCACTACTATTAAGTTTTCTGTGTTTTCGTAAGTTCATGGCCATACTATTTATCTTTCAAGGAATTTATCCACTTTATTTAGTTTTTTTTTAATTTGTTCCTTTTAGTTATCCGTGACATTAGAATCTATTTTGACATATTTATACATAGACGGAGTCTAACTAGGATCCCAGTCTTGTGGATGTACAGGATGTTGAGATTCACTGTGGTGTATTCGTATATGTATATTTAGGTTTTTTAATTTATTTGCACTTTTTTTTCACACCACTCCCACTTTTTTGTTTGTTTGTTTTTGAGACAGGGTCTCCCTATGTTGTCTGAACTAGACTTACACTGTGATCCTCCAGTCTCAGCCTCCCAAATAGCTGGAATGCAGCATGCACCACCACATCTAGTTTCAGTTTCTCTTTTTTATCTTTTAAATATCTGTCAGAGTTATAGAAATCTTTCCTTATTACCAGTATTGCCAATTTTGCATTGTCTTTTTCTTATCTCAATGAGTTTAGGAAATGCCTTATCAATTTTTTTAGATTTTTTTAATATTCTGAGTATTTGTTGTTGTTTTACTTTCTGTATTGTGTCCTCTTTATTTCACTTACTTATGCTCCAAACTTTCTTTCTTTCTTCTGTTCACTTTGGGCTTAATTTCTTCTTCTTTTTCTAACTTCTTAAGCATAAATCATTGATTTGAGATTTTTTTTCTACAACATTTAAAACTAGTTTTCTTTTAGTCACCAATTGGCAGTATCCACAAATTTTCAATGTGTCTAATTTTTACTTTCATTCAGTTCTTAATTTATAATTGCTCTGTGGTTTCTTCTTTGATACACGGATTATTTGTACATTTGGTGTTTAATTGCCAAATATGTAGGCACTTTCTAGTATCTTTCTCTTTTGTCTTTCTAAATTCTTCTATGATCAGAGAATGTAATCCACAATATTTCAAATTTAAATTTTAATTTATCAGTTCTTCTTTTATGGTCCAGATTATGGTTAATATTGGTGACAATTTAATGCATACTTGAAAAGGAAGTTTATTGTGTTGTTCTCGATGGACTTCTCTAAGCATCAATATATCAAATTGACAGCATTATTTAATTCTGTCACTTTTGGGGTTTTGGTTCATTCATTTTGAAGAAGTGTTATTGGTCCATTCCTATTTAATATTGCTTTATCTTCTGGATGAAGTTTCCCTTTACCTTTATGAAAGGACCCATTTGATCCCTGACAATCTTCCCTCTGAAGTCCACTGTGTCTGTTATTAGGTGGTCATTCCAGCTTCCTTATACATCATATCCCCATGGTCTATATTTCCATCCTTCTGCTTTAAAATGGGTTTCTTGTAGACAGAATATAATTAAATCTTATTTTTTGTAAATAATAGTCACCTTTATTGAAGAACATGACTTTTGTTTTCCCAAGGATTTACTGTTCCATATGTTCTTTTCTTCCTTCTTTTTTTTTTGGGTTCTTCACTCTTTTATTCACAGTGCTTGTTAAAATGCATATCACATAAGTGTTTTTTTGACAATTAAGTGAAAGAATAAGATAGCATAGAATAAAATATACTGTACAAGACGTAATTATCTGAATGTAACTGGAGTAGTTCCATTGCCATAACAAAACCTTTGCACTGTATATTATATTAGCTTCCTATTTTATATGAGGAAAATCTCACTTAGAAATTCAAATGACTTAACCACTTTCCAGAGATAATGAATAATGAAGCACAGATTTAAAGTTTTCTTAATACAGTGCAGAAGAAAAGAAGACATGGTGATTTATCAATAAGATATACTAGTTATCAAATAGTAGTGGTAGTAAACATTATTTTATCTTAAAATCTTCTTGGGTAATTTTAATTAAAATTAAAATTAGCTATTTTCCAAGAAAAAATATTCAGTTCTCTAACATTATTTTTCTAATCTTAATTATCTTTTCCATTTATAAGGAAAAATGTTGTAGAATAGTAGGACTGATAAGAACATTAAGATATTCTATTTCAAATATTCATGTAAAGCTTGAAGCACTTCTTTTCTATCTGTCAGTAGTTATATAGCTTGTGCTTGGTAGTCTTCAATGACAGAAGACTCTGACTTGTCTCTCGTCAGCAGTCTCTGATATTGGATTTTTCACTCATTTGAGCCAATGATACAATGTTTACTAATATATTCTTCAAAAGGACACATTAAATGTATTCTTTTATTTATTTATTTTTTTACCCCATTCACATTAACCTCAAAAAAAATAAAATACTTGGGAATCAATCTAACAAAAGATGTGAAAGACCTCTACACTGAGAACTACAGAACACTAAAGAAAGAAGTTAAAGAGCATCTGAGAAGATGGAAAGATCTCCCATGTTCTTGGATAGGCAGAATTAATATTGTCAAAATGGCCATACTTCCAAATTCAATGCAATTCCAATTAAAATCCCAATGACGCACCTCATAGAAATAGAGCAAGCAATCATGAAATTCATTTGGAGGAATAAGAGACCCAGAATTGCTAAAGCAATCCTTAGCAAGAAGAGCGAAGCAGGGGGTTTCACAATACCAGACCTTCAACTATACTACAGAGCAATAGTAACAAAAACAGCATGGTATTGGTACCAAAATAGACAGGTAGATCAATGGTACAGAATAGAGGACACAGAGACAAACCCACATAAATACAGGTATCTCATACTTGACAAAGGAGGCAAAAACATGCAATGGAGAAAAGACAGCCTCTTCAACAAATGGTGCTGGGAAAACTGGAAATCCATATGCAACAAAATGAAACTAAACCCATATCTCTCACCCTGTACAGAACTCAACTCAAAGTGGATCAAGGACCTAGAAATCAGACCAGAGACTCTGCACCTAATAGAAGAGAAAATAGGTCCAAATCTTCATCATGTTGGCCTAGGACCAGATTTCCTTTTCTTCCTTCTGTGGGCCTGATTTTGAGTTTGAACTCATGTAATTTTCCTTCCACCTGAAGAATTTCCTTCAATATTTCTTGAAATACAGGTTTGTACAGCAGGCCACTGATCTTCTTAGCTTTTGTTTCTGGGGGTGGGTGGAATGGGGTTTTCTTTGTTAGTCATAATTTTTGAAGACTATTTTTTGCTGGTCAAAGAATTCTATGTTGATATATTTTTCTCTCAGTGCTGCAAGATATATAGTTTCTGACCAGACTGCAGTTATTTTTATCTTGTAGTGGTTTTTAAAATTTTTAATTATATCTTGCTATGGGCCTGAATGTGTGAAAGTACAAATATGTGGATGATTATTCTTGTTGAGGTTTGTGGTGTTTCTTAAATTTGAGGAGGGGGAGATTTTACAGATTTTAAAAAATTTGTAAAAATTTCAAACAATTATTTCTTCAATTCTTTTTCTGCCCCTCTTCCAACTATAGTATACTCCTTTGGCTCCATATGTCAGACTCTTTTTGATATTGTTCCATAGGTCATTAAAGCTGTGTTGCTTCTTCTTCTTCTTTTTTTTTTCAATTGTTTTCTATAATTACTTTTGAACAGATTCAATTTTCATATCTTCAATTTCACTAATTTTTTCTTTCACCATGTCTAATCTTCTATTAAACCCCTGCAGCAAAATTTTTTTTCTAATATTAGGGTGTTTTTAATTTCTGGAAGTTCCATTTTTACTTTCCTCTTCTCTCCTTATTAAGTTTCTATTTTTCCCTTAAAATATAGTTACAATTCTCTTTATAACCTTATCTAATAATTTCATTATCTCTATTATCTCACAATCTATTTCTCTTGGAAATATTTAGCCTTGGCATGCATCACATTTCCTGCTTCTTGGTAAGACTAGCAAATTGTTATCAAATGCTGAATTTTATCATCATTAGTTTGTTGAGTATCTAGAGTTTCTTGTCTTCCTTTAAAGAGAATTTCTTTGTTTTAGAAAACATTAGAGCTTTATTTTAATAATTTTCCAGAATGATTCTGGTGTTGTATTTAGCTCAGGTCTACTACAAAGGCATTACCACACTGAGATGTCCACTGAATGCCTTGGGGGATCACTAAGGGATCTCCATTTTTCCTAGCCAGAGTTCAAACATTGCCTTTTCCTGTGAAAATTCTGGAAACTGTTTTTACAACACGCTGGGTATCTTTGCCTTGTTGGGGTTTCACTCTACGCAAGTGTGGTGTAGGACTTAGCCAAGATCCCTAGGCAGATTCCTTCTTATGTGCAGTTCCCCCTTTTTGAGAACTCTGTCCCACAATTTCCAGCAATCTCAGCTTGCCTGAGCTTTGATCTCCTTCAACTTTCCCAGTCTGGAATTTGCCTTTTGGATAAAAGTTAAGACTTTAGGGTCTGTTTCTCTTCCATTAAGGATCACCAACGTATGCAGCCTGTTGTCCAATATCTGAAAATAGTTGTGTTACACCCTTTGTCCACTTTTCTAGTTCATGATAGGGAAAAGTTTTGTCTATTCATTTCTGTTTCATCATGACTATAAGTGGAAACTTGCAATAGTTTTCCATGAATGACATTGTGAGTTGAGGCAGTGTATAAAGGAGGTCCAGATGATAAAGTATGCCACATTATTGAGGTAAGGGCAATGCTCTCCATTTCTGAGAAACAATTATGGCTCTACCCAGTGAGGACTGCAGGAGTTTTATCACTTCAATGGTATTCTATCTTTGGGATTGAGCGGGCAACACCATCCTGCTCAGGGCAGTGGGAAACAGGGAAGGCATATTAGAGAGTATTAAACCCTCAGAAGTTGATATTTGGACAATTCCCTAGCAGAAGAATGGTAATAAATAGTTGCTAGAAGACAAAACTCTGAATGGCCTTTATAAATTCTTGCCTTGTGGACCAGGAATGGGAAACCTGGCAAATAAGCAGCTTATTGCATACTTCATAGATTCCCAAACTCTGACTTCCAAAGTCATAGTATATTGCTTTTCAGTTCTAGCAACAATGGTAAAACTGCAATTTTCATCACATAAACTATTCAAACACATTTATTGATCATTTTTTGTGAACAAAGGAAAAGGTCTCTCCCCTTGAAGACCTTCAAGGCCACTGATACAATTAATGGCATTAATTCTAGGGTTATAAGAATATGTTCAGAGTGTAATGAGAACACAAGGAGGAAACACTGCTGTTGTGGTGGCAGACAAACCTACGGCATTCAAAACAGATCTTCCACTACAATATTACCATCTTCAAAAAGGGGTTACCCAGCCAAAAAATACAGTTCATTTTCTTTACCAATGAGTTAGAGATAGTGGTCTACTAAATTGGTTTTCTGTTGTTGCTGTTGTTGCTATTCTTTTTATCTTTAATACAGTATGTTATCTTTTCCCAATGTGAAAGACCAACAAATCAATGAAGGGTTTTCCAGTATGCTCAGCAGAATGATGCAGATACAGATACATTTCAATGCTCTGTCTGGTTATTGGACTCCTCTGCTTCTTGAATACAAATTTTTCATAATTCCAAGAGTGAAGTTTTTATAAGCAAAGAGAAAACATGGTCAACCTCAAAAGAAATTCAATACAAAATTAAAACAGAAAAGAAATCCATGAGCAGTTGTAACACATTTTAAAGAGAACTCTGGAAAGTACAGAATTGAACCCAGGGGCAAAATGGAACAATTCAAATGGCCTGATACTAGCCATTTGAATAAATCAAACAAGTTTCCACACAGCTATCATCTAGGTTCAGTGGCCCACGACACATCTGCTTCTTTATGGAAGCATACTATTAGAAAACACACAAAAAATTTCACCATATAGATTATTCCCCATCGACCCTATCTCAAATTACAAAACACCTCTCCCTGACCCTTATACAATAAGTGTGAGTGTGAGTCTGTGTGTGCCCGTGTGTGTGTAGACAGCTGGAAGTGGAAGTTGCTGCTTTGATTTACTCAGCGGGTATTGATCTATCTGCTAAACATGTTAGCCTCAGTGGGAATTCAAAGCACAATATGAATTCCCTCCCTAAATAATGGTTTCCAGCTTATGAAAGAGCAGAACTCAGCAGCAAAGAGGATGTATTACTTATAATGGGAGCTAGAAATATCCCTCAGGCAGTAAGATTCAAGCCATGGTTCTTCTCACCTCGAATAGATTTCCAACTCAATTTTGTCATGCACAGAATTGTGCTGTGCAGCATAGCCTGTGCTGAGAACACCGATGACAGTTGAAAGATCAGCAGTTTTCCAGGGAACAAGGGAATGTGCTACTGGAGATGATCTCACTAGCAATAGAATCAGTTAAGAGCCCAACTAACAAAAAATTTTAATTAAAAACTGAGTAATTATGTTTCCATAAGCAGAGACTAAGGAAAGCCTGCACGGAGGGGAGTTTTCTTCCATCATGCCTCTGGAGGACATATATTTGAACATGCCCAAAATAGAAAAAGCAAATTGGAAGACATATGCTTTAAATAGATGGAGCTCCTGTTAAATATGAGGAGAAACAGCATTTCAGCAGGGCTTTATTTACTTCATTTCTTCCTGGATGTCAAGATGCTGTCTGTGGAAGTTCTGCAGTCATGGAGTCTTTCCTACACTCTTCCTTCATCTTGTATTCAGCAAAAAAATAAGAAAATTATTTTTGTATTATGCTAAGTGAAAGAACCGAGCTTCAAATGAGTACATACTGTATATTTCCTTTTATGTGACATTTAGGAAAAGGTAAAAATAAAGGAAGAGGACAGTTAAGTGGTTGCCTAGGGTTGGAGGGAGGGGAGTCTGAACACACAGGGGCAGTTGGAAGGTATTACGTGGGATGTTAAAATTGTTCTTTCTCTGGTCTGTAGGACTGGTTGCAAGAATCTATGCATGAGTACGCCCTCATAGAATTGTACATACTCCCCAAATTGAATTTTACTGTATTGAAAGAATTGACTTAAAAATTGAGTGCCTATTTTATATCAATACAACAGTAAGATTCTACTTGTTTTAAAGATGCTGATATTCAGCATCTCATCTACAGGCATCACCAGCATCATTATGACATTCATCATCAGAGCTTTATTAGAGCATTATTATTTCCAGTGTCATGACAGCATTGTTGCCTCAGTGCTACGTAGGCTCCCTGAACCCCTTACCTAAGTAATACAACTCAAACTAAAGCAATTCATGGCTGCTGTGAGGCACCCACTCTTCCCATGTCCTGGACTTCATCTCCTCTCACTAGCATTAGGGGCCACTGTTTTTAAATACATAACTAGAAAGATATATAACTATTAAGATTTTTTTTCTCTTACATAAATGTAGGTATGACTCACCATAAATTATTTTTCCTTCATTATTTCTTCATTAAAATAATAATGAGAAATTATAAGAAAAATTATTTGTTCATTTAAAAAAATTTCTTAGTTGTCGATGGACCCAATACCTTTATTTCATTTATTTATTTTATGTGAAGCTGAGGATTGAACCCAGTGCCTCACATGTGCTAGGCAATCAATCTACCACTGAGCTACAACCCCAGCCCTTCTTTGCTCATTTTGAGACAAGATTTGCCTTGTCACTGGGTATCAATGATGCCATGACATAAAAGAGTCTAAAGTCATCTTACATAGATTACTCCTTTCCTTGTTCTCTTTGGTTTCCTTCCTTTTTGCCATTTTCAAGTTGCTAATGAAGGCTACAGTGGCATTTTATTTTTGAGCATGCACTATTGAAACATAGAATGTTGTCTTCAACTTCAGCATCAACATCAGAGAGAAAAGACTTCCCACTTGAGGTTACTGGGGATCCAGACATCCATTTACAGACCTCTCTAATGCTCTACTGGAAACCCTCTTCTGAAGCAAGCCATTTATATTTGGCTTTGCTGCTGGGATTGGGAGTGTCCACGCCATTTCTTCCTTGAGACTTGTAAGTCCTGTGTTAGTAGCAAATACCTAAGGTAACAGTAGGGAAAGAACCATCCTCTCTTGAGGTGTCTTGGAGTCTCTCACTAGGGATCTCTGGACATTTGCCATATTGGCTATTAGTGCTAAACATTTGCATCTCTACCCTTGAGCTCCTACCTCCTCCTACTTGTCCTCCATCCCCTGTTATCTTATCCTTCTCTATCACTAGGACTCCATGTGCCCCCCTCTGTCAAAGACAGCTTCTCTTGAAGGCTTCTGACCTCTATTTTCCAGTTTCCTAGTCCTGGACATTGACTGAGCTCCTCTAAGATTTTTCTCTGGAGACTTTGCTTACATTTCTCATCTTGCCCTGGTGGAAGTGAACCTCATTTTAATTCCAGATCCTCAGTCATACTTTCCAAAGAAAGCATCTTCAATGATTTCTTGGATATCCTTCCAGAGCTTTCCCTGTGTATGTCTGCTCTATATACACAGGTAAATCCCATTTATAAATAGAAATACATTATCCATATTTCAAAGTAACTATCCTTTTAATAGCAGCAAAATTGACACATGCCATAACTTACTAATCAGACATTTATTTATTGAATTTAAGTTGTTTACTTTTTGATGTTGCTATTGTGAACTATGCTGATGTGAACATTTTTGCACTTGTATTTTTGCAGACTGATGCAAATATAATAGTTGAAAAATTTTAAAATGGAATTAACTGCTGGCTTAACACTTTTTCTTTATTCCTCATCACAGATTTCATTAAATTGCCTTCCCAAAATGTGGTATCAATTTATATTCCTACCAAAGGATGTGAGAGTTCCTGATTCAAATACCTACATCAAGCCCATGTCTAATCGAACTGTTAAATCCTTACTACTCTGATTTTTTTAAAATCCATGAATGGTAAATCTCATTATTGATTCAACCTGTTTCATTTAAGTAACAGTAGCCTATGGTCAACCATGGTTTCAGTTGTCCCCAGCAACCCTGCTTTCCAACCTTCAGTTACCAATGATAAACCACAGACTGGAAATATTAAATGTAAAATTTTAGAAATGGACAATTTATATATTTTTAAATAACTTTCATAGTACAATTGTCCTATTTTATTAGTTATTGTTGTCTCTTGTGCCTAATGTAAAATCAAACTTTCCCCATAGTGATGTATATCTGAAAAAAATATGGTGTATATTGGATTCTGTTCTATCCATAGTTTCAAGTATTCACTGGGAATTTTGGAACATATCCACTTTAGATTGGGGGGACTACTTATGAGATCCATATCATTATGTATGATTTGGTGAATTTGTATATTTTTCTGGGAACCATATTTTTTACCCATTCTAGGATTGATTGAGATCTTGACCCTGGATCCTCAGAAAACTGATCAAGGTGTGGGGAGCTCTTTTCTTCCTCCTCAATCCCTAAAAAACCCACCATCATTTCTATTCTTATAGCTGATCTCCAGAATAGGAGCAAGGGTCACTTCCAGGTGAGGCTAGATACCTTTCCTTCACTTGCACGAGCAATCTGGCAAAGGATCTCCTTACTCTCAGATTCCCCAGGCTTAAAAGAGGGAAATTGTCCCAGCATCACCCCCAACCCATTACCCAAAGCAAGTCAAGGGAGGCCCCTCAGTCCACTGTACCTAGGTCCCATGGCCTCTCCCTGCTGCTTTTCCTCCCCCTCCCCCAGGATCGGGCCTTCATCTGGCCTAGCAGAGACAATGGAAACTTAATTCAGTCTATTCATTTTGCTGTGACCAGTTTGTTGAACCAACAGGACTTGTGACGTTATCCAAACACAGCTTTGTTTTTATTTCCCCCTTCCCTTTAAAATTCAGTCTGCATTGGGATCTCCACCAGGATAAACATTCTGGCAGGGCTTTGGGTCTCAGGGTTTTTCTTTTGTTTTACCTGTATTACCGCAGTCACTTTCTGTCATATGTGCCATCATTTTTTCATCTTCAGAGTCTCCATTCCTGTAATAGTTAGAACTCCACCCCATTGAAAGGTTCCTCTTCTTCCCACCCTGCTTGGGCTGCTTCAGCGGAGGAGGTGGAGAGTGGTGTGGTTCTGCAGCCCTGCCCTCCCTCTTACCTCCTCCATGGCTCCCTCACACTCTTCACCCCAATAAGATCACATGCTCAGGCAGGGAGAAGATACCAGGGGCACCTCTGCTGGATGGCTTCATGCTCTCAGGAACTGACACTTGTTTCCAGCTGGCTTTCCAAGGTGTCCTCCTCCTGGGGCTCTTCCACAGTACCCCGAAGTCCCTTCCTTGCCTTCAAAGGATGCAGCTCTGCTCCAGGTGGTCCCCCATCACCTTCCCCAGGTCTTCTACCTTCTCAGCCCTGGGCTGCCCACTGCAAGCCCTGCCTAGCTTCCCTCCCTGGGGGAACAGTTGTGTACCCTGATGGCAGATGGGTCCCCATGCTGCAGCACCCATCCAAGAGTGAGCCCCTGTGTTCTCTCCTTCAAGATCTCCCAGGTGGGAGTGTGGCCACCACTATGGACTGCTTTGGTGGTCTCCACAAAGTCTCACACACCAGTCCTGGGTGTCTCCAAGGACCCCAAACAGAGTCCAGAAGTCCCTACCCAGCCAAGCTTGAGGAGAGGATGCAGTGTCAACTATTAAAAACAAAACAAAACAAACAAACAAACAAAAAACCATGAGCCTTAGTTAAAGTGGAAAAAACAGGTGTGGGGTTCAGGACATGCTATCCCAAAATATGACACCAGGCTTTTGAGAAACCAGCAGAAGCAGGAAGGCCTACCTGGCCTTCTCCCACTTTTCTCCCTGGAATACTCTGATATTCCTCCTATCATAGGACTCTCATTGGAGAGATGCCCTCCTACAGCAGAGGAAAAGAACACCCCAGCCTCTAAAGAATTATGGACACAGGGAAGAATCTGCACAAATGAGCCTGTCCGGGTTTCCCCACTTTATCACCCTCAGAAAATACTCCCCTTTGTTCATAGTTGACACCTATCAACTTTTCATATTTACCATAAAAATGTACAATTTCCCTATTTATTTGGGCCTCCATTTCTGAAGACTTCTACTGAAACCAAGCTCTTACTCAATTCAACTTTCTGCTAGACATTTACTAAAAGGGTTTACAATTGTAATATATGTCTTTGCAACTCAGGAGCATCACTCAAGGACCCAAGAATGTAACCGTGAAAAGAATGAACCCGCCCAAGTACCTGTCAACAGATGAAAGGATTAAAAAAATGTGGCACAGATGCACAATGGAGTTTTACACATCTATAAAGAAGAATAAAATTGTGACATTTGCAAAAAAAAAAAATGGATGGAACTGGAGAGCATCATGTTAAGTGAAATAAACCAGACTCAGAAAGACAAGGGGAGTGTGTTCATTTTCCTATCTGGAAGCTAGAGAGAAAAGAGGGGTGGGGATTTCATGAAAGTATAGAAGGGAGACCAGTAGAGGATGGGGAGGGAGAAGGAAGACAGGGAGGGAAAGTGGAGGAACTGAGGAATGAAACTGGCCAAATTATTAATTGCTGTGCAAATATATTACAATTCTGCCATTTTGTGTAATTATAATACATTAAAAAAAATAATAAGACCTCTGTCTCTGAGACTCCACAGGACAGAACGCTAACTTTGATCATTGCCAGTCAACAAATTGATGTCATAATCTCATGTACACTGTACTTTTTACTTCTGACCTACTGAGTCCCTGTGCACCCTCTCCCACTAAAACACCCAAATCAGAATGGAGTTAAGTTCTTTTACCTACTGGTAGGCATTTAAAAATAATTTCTTCATTCCTAATTATCGTGTATGATTTTCTACAGGACATTTCCTGGAGGCACCTTAAATTTTGATGTTAGACTGACTCAAAGCTGATGAAACTAAAAATTTAAGACCGATGAAATTTTAGGTTCTAGCCAGGGAGTTTCATAGACTAAACTCAAGAGTGAAGGTGCTGACCATGAAATTACAATATATTACTAAAACAGTAAAAACCTTGGAATACGTCAATCATGTCCAATCAAGACCTAAGACATTATCAAACTCATTAACTCCAAAAACCCTTAAAAGCCCCTTTGCTGGCCAATCTGGAAGACAGATTTGAGCTTGCTTACTGTTTCCTTGTCAGCTAATAAAGCTCTTTCTGCAAAATCTGGTGTTAGAGTGTCAGTTTAATGTATGTCAGGCAGCTTGCTCAGTATAACTGTGACATATAAAACTTACATTAAATGAATTTACATGCTTTGTTATAGGTGCCTCAGCCCTGATTCCAGTGATGAGAAAAGATATGTCTTTTCCTCCACACAGTTTTTACTCAGTAACTTCTGCAGCAGGGGAAGGAACTGGGCTCCATTTCAATTTTAGGGGTGACAGGAAATCATTTAAAAGGAAAATGAGAGAGTAGGGAGGGGGAGCAACCAGGAGCTGGAGCAGAGTCAGGGGAGGGAAAACTGCAAAGAGCAGGTAAGTTTATTGTTCACAGGCAAAAGGGGCAGGACATCTTGTCCACTGACTGGCATATATGGAAGTTAGGCTGTTACCCTCTCAAAGACAAAGGGATTATATTTCAAAGGAATGGTTTTCAAGTCCTTCAGAGAGACATCCCTGGGTTATAGGAAATAACACTTCTTAAAGGAGCAGAGGACAGATTTACAATTATGAGCCTTCTTTACTGAACGCTCTATGAAAGGGAGGTCAGGGGCCCAGGGTTAAGTATTGGCTGGAACAAATGGCAAATTTGTTTGGGAAACCTTGATCTTTCCCAGACAGGAACTCAAAGGAGGGCTGGGTCATCCCAGAGACACAGCCTTCGGCTGCAAGAAGCCATGGTAGAGTTTGGTGAAGTCTCTTGGTGCAGAGGTTTGGGTGAAATCCTTTGAAAGTTTTTGCTTTCCCAGCAGACACTCTCTACAATGGAGAAGATAAGATGTAGAACACACCCTGCTCCAAATACCTTTTTATCATTTTAATCTCTAAATCTACCCCCAAAATCATACAAACCAAGACAATCCATGCCACAATGACATCATAACTACCATCACAACTGATCCTAGCCACCATTTTTCAAGTGCAGTAACAGATGCTCTGATTCATGTCACACAAACTGTGCAGGTGCCTTCAGTTTTCTTTTTCCATCTGGATACTTGGTAATGTGTGTACAGAGCCCCAGAAAGCATGTGCTCTTTGAGATTAAATTACTTCTTGATAAAGTGGAGAAGAGAGGAGCATTAACTGTTTTACGTCCCTGGGAGAGTACTATTTAATAGTAAGTACCCAATGGTCCAGTCACAGAGGGTTTGAGAAATGTGGTGGGCATATGTAGTTGCCCTGACAACTGGAGTCTGCTGGAGACATTCAGTGCCTGGGGGTCAGAAATGGGGATTTCCTACCATGCACAGAACCTCCCACAAATTGCCAAATTGTGCCATGTGTTGAATTCTGACTTAGTGGAATGTGTTAATCATGTATCAGGATTTTTAGTTGTAAACAACAGAGCCAACTTCAGCAAGTTTAAATGGAAAGGGATCTCATTAAAGATATTCAGTAGTTAATGGAATTCTTCTTAGAAGGTCAAGAGAATCAGGCTGAGTGGGCCAGTGGCAGAAGCAAGGCCATTTCACTGCCAGCTGCTCCGGGGGGACCCTGTTGCTCCTGCCTACTCAAGGCATGAATACCCCAATAGCAACTTTTCCACTACTGCTCTTTAGAGATGGATCTCTTCCCACCATCCTCACCAGAATAGAGAGACTCCATGCAGGGTTTCCCATTCTTGGTAGAACTCAGGTCCCACATCTGAGTCTCAGTGACATAGAACACTGAGATGATGAGTTCCTGGCTGCCACACTGGGGTTTCTATCCTGGGGAAGTAGGGCTCACATGGTAGGGAGCTGCATAAACAGGAAAGGTGCCCAAAGAGATGTTGGGCCACCATTAAGTGTGACAAATGTGCATTAAACCTTCAGAAGTCCTTGTCATATGCCTCTCCCTAAAGATACTTTCCAAGCATGGACCTGGTAAATTTGTCTTCCAGAACCTTAAAAAGATATGCTGAGTCTCTCCCTACTGCTGCATATTTGAGTTATTTTTCTGTCTCAATTATCGTATCAGATATTTTTTGGATTAATGCATATGCATTCTTTCCTGGCCACTGTAATTTCTGTCCAGCTGTAAAGATTCTTAATTTCTTTGTCTTCTCACCGCCTACAACTTTTCATATCCCATGTGAGTGTATTCAAAAAGATTTTCTGAAATTATGGAGAAGATAAAATATATGTGATTGAAACGTCAGTGAAGAAATTATAATGCCTTTTGATTCAAAGACAACATGGACAGCTTGTGCCCAGGTGGTTTTGGGTAGGAACTGTGGGGAGTAATTTGGTGTGCTGTACCACTTGGTATATGGTTACTAAAGAACAAAAGTTGCATATACTGTTATCTGCTTAAGTTGGCAGGACAATAAGCAGGACTGTCACCATCCTAAAATGAGTAAAAAAATATAACATAAATATGTAGGGCAGTGTCATATAGTAGCTTTTCAGAAATAATTTGATTCATTACAGGAAAAGCAACATTGGTTTACTGGAAACAATGAATTAATTTCTCAGTTTTATTGTTCCTATCTTTGATGCTATAACAGAATGTCATAGCCTTCCAATAAGTGACTAACGATGGGATATGTAGAGAAATAAATATTGCAGTTTTCATCTTGAAATCATCCCAAATTACCTGAATCTATCAGTTACGTTTAATGGGTACCAGTAAGTGGTTCTGAGCATATTATACTGCAGACTTTAATAGCGCCTGCCTTCTGAAGCTCTCAAATTACCTTATAAATGAGCCTTATTATCCCCAAAACAGTGATCCAAGAAAGAAGGGCTGTAGCTTGTATCATGATTTTAAATTCACTGACTGAGTGAATTGCTCTAATATTCATTTTTACTGTAATGAAATAATCTCAAGGATTGGTTTGTTCGCATGAGTCCTACTGTCAAATTCATGTAGGAACCTGGAAAGTATTTTTTTTAAGTATGCTGGGTTTATTTATTTCTTAGATGAATTCTATCAAACTGCAAAACTAGGCATTCAAGAATGCACCTATGCTTTGTTTCAAGAAAAAAATTATTATAGGTGATACTTGAAAATGCTGAAAACAAAGAGTGACATTGGGTTATCCATTTATCAATTTATATTTGAAGACACTATAGGTTTATTTTCTCTGATTATATAATAAAATAAATTCTTGTTACATAACATGGTAGCTGCTTTATGCATCCACAACTGAGTGTACAGAGGGGCAAACAAACCTTATTGATCAGAGTTCTGAAATGACTTTTAGAACATAAAGTCAAATTGCTTTCATTACCTCTTTCCTGAAACATGGGATGACTGGAAGGTGACACACTTGGGGGTTTGAAGTAAATAATTTGAATCTTAAGTATGCTCTAGATATAAATCTAGTACAGGCTGAACATCCCTAACCCAAAACTTTGAAATCTAAAATGTTCCAAAATCTGAAATTTGGGGGGTACTGGCATGACACCATTAAGTGGAAAATTCCATACCTAACCACAAGTGATGGGCTGTAGTTAAAACTATGCTGTGAGAAAAAAGGGAGAGATCAGAAGGGGTGATTGAGATGCACATGTGATGTTCATTTTTTAAAAACTATGTATGTAATACAATATCTGGTCAACATGGATTATGGATATGTTTGCTGTATTATTTTGTACATTTAAAATACTTCATAATTAGCCAGGCGTGGTGGTGCACGCCTGTAATCCCATTGGCTCGGGAGGCTGAGGCAGGAGGATCGAAGGTTCAAAGCCAGCCTCAGCACGGTCAAGACACTAAGCAACTCAGTGAGACCCTGACTCTAAATAAAGTACAAAATAGGGCTGGGGATGTGGCTCAGTGGTCGAGTGCCCCTGAGTTCAATCCCCAGTTCCAAAAAAAAAAAAAAAAAACCTTCATAATTAAACATTCTTGAAGAATTAAAAAAATGTGGGCTCACTAAAAATTGCATAATTACCTTCAAGCTATATGAATAAATGAATTTAATGGGTCCTCTACCTAAGATGTCTCAATATTCCAAAAATCTAAAAAAAATTCAAAATCTCAAACACTTCTTATCCTAAGCATTTCAGATAAGGGACACAAGCCTGTACATTTCAAGGGCCTCCAGTTAGTCTATGCTAAGAGGACTGAAACTCTCCAAGATTGTACAATTGGGCCCAGGTCCAAAGTTGACAAAATCTTGTTTTGCTATTGAAAATACTACTTTTATAATCTTTATTCACATATCATCTGCTATTTTTCTAGTGACTGATCCCCTAAAATGTTGGAATCTGGCTATAAATGTGAATAATGCCACTAGGCTTTCCCTGTATAAAACTGACAACCAAAACAAGTGACCCAGAATGTAAAATCTTGTGGAAGTTTAAGCCTCTATTTCCAACAGATGGGAGAGTGTGGCCCAATCTAGGTGGCTACACATGATGCAGCATGAGTGACACTGTGGCGTAGTCACAAAGAGTGCTGCTCTAGGATCCTTGAAATCGCCTGGTCAACCTCTTCCAAAGTACAGACTAGGAAGTGAAGCTCAGGAATGAGAACTGGTTTGTTCCAGATCATAGCCAGTGGTGGACCCAAGTCTGGAAGCTACAGACCCTACCTCCTGGCACCGTCACCAGCCATGCAGCCTCCCTGTCCAAAGAAAAGACTGTATCATATAGAGGAGCACCTGAGGACAACATGCTCTGGCTATGTGACCTAAAGAGCAATTATTCTATCACTCTCATTAATGGGAATAAAGTCATTTTGAACATGTCAGCTCCCATACTTAGATTATGAATTAATGTCATATTAGTTTTTAAAAATAGAAAATGAAGGAATTTTCTTCCATTGTTTTCATAAACCTGCTTAAATGGATTATTTCATTGATAAGGACTAGAATCCTTTACCCTCAAATCACATCACCTGATCACTCTCGTGGTCACAGAAATTCAGAGCTGTATGGGAGTTGGTTTAGTCCAAATAAAGTGACTTTCCCTTTGCTACACATCCTTAATTTGTGATATATATGGTACTTGGTGGAGAAGGGAAGTGTTATACTATAGAAAGTGTCAGTTTTGAAGTAGAACACAACCAGATTTAAATTTAGCCATACTGTTTATTAGCTTTATGACCTTGGGCTATCAAATCATGTAGAGCCCCAGTTTCCTAATCTGAAAAAAGCACTAATTACTTCCTAAAAGGATCACTGAGGAAAGAAATTCAACAATGTGTCCAAATGACCTGGCACATAGCCTGAGCCTTAGAGGACATTTAATAAATGTCCACTACGATTCTCAACTAAGGTAACAGTAAAATATGGAAGCCAGATTAATAAAGAAAACACTTTTCAGCACTTCAAGCTTTTCAGAAGGACTGGAACAAGATGTTTACAGGTGGATGCTGAGAAGAGCTCTCTCGTCTGGAATATTGCTCACCAGGTTATGGGAGGATAAAAGCAGCGCTGGGACAGCTGGATTGTAGTTTAGGTCCAGATCCCTAACAGCAGTGTGGCCTTGGATAAGGACCTCAACCTCTTCCAGTCTGCTTTCTCATTTGAGACACAAGGCAAGACTAAAAATATCTTTGCTTTGTACTAAGGGCTACTCAAAGAGGCCAAGAAGGCCCTCAACCTTGAAAAGGGGTCCATGGCACACAGCTCTCGGGCTTCTGCCCTGGGTGGGTCTAGTCCTTTCATCTTTGCTATTAATGTCACTTCAGTGACACATGGTTAATTGTTCATTGGACACTATTTGGATTTTCTTTGAATTTAATGTTCTGTTGTTAATTGTCTGTGAAGCTGACTTACTTGAAATGATTTAAAAAGTCAAGAGTTTCAATCCCCAGCACCAGCACCGCAAAAAAAAAAAAAAAAAAAAAAAAAAGTCCAGAGTTGACAGTGCTTTGACAACTGTGCTCTTTTAGCTTAAAGATAGGAACACAGAGTGAACAAATACTGAAACTATCGGAGCTCCTGCTCACGGCTTCAGTGAACCAGCACAGACCCAACAACTTCCAAGAGTAAGAAAAAGAAAGGAAAGGCAACAAGGGAAAACAATACATTTATTAAGAGGCATGAAAATGCATAAACTCACTTATAAATAAATGTAGTATAATTTACCCAGTGAAAAAATAGCTAAAATCCATGAGCAAACTGGATTTTATATTTGAAAGATTACATATTTGATCTCCAATCATCTCTCCTTCCATCATGATCTATGAGTAGCAGCAATTTTACAATGACTATAGGAAAAAGCTGTTACCAATAATCACATGGGGAGAAATATTTCAAGAATGCTCTTTAAAATTGAACCAGTGCAAACAAATTCAAATTGTAAGGGATATGATAAGATCTGGGACTTATCTTCAGAAAAGTAAAAGATAAAATCTGAAACATTCATTCATTAAGAAATGACAAAGCAAAGTACAGTTTGATCAGTGAAAAGTTATACATATGGATATTATAAAACATTTTTAACCAGTGATTACAATTAATATATTTATAAATGTTCATTCAAGTACTAATAATGTTCAATAAACATTCAAATTTCATTAAAAGTAACACTAAACATAGACAACTGGACAATGCTTCTTTTGATATAATATCATGTCAACAGGAAGCAAGTGACCCTTAAAATACTGTTGTTGGTTTTGTTTTGCCTGTAAATGATTTTTTCACAGTCTGCATTTTTTTGTCTGCAAGGACCCAAGAAACATCTCACAACAGCTAATTAGGAAGTCATTTCTATAAAATGACTCAATATTACAGAAATGAGTATTCTAAAACACAAGTTTAGCTCAAAAAATAATAGGGCAAAATCAGTTTTCTTTGGCAAGAAATTCCTTACCAAATGTTGGTTCACTGTTGTATAGAACCTATCAGAATACTTTGGTATTTACCAAAGAGCTATTTAAGCTGAAAAGATTTCATGTTACCATGATAACAACAAAGAGCTTATGTCAAAGTTGCGCTGAAATCAACATGATTTGCTTGATTACTGTTATCAATAAGTCTTCCTTCAAAAAGTTCCCTCCTAATTTTGGCCTGAGTCTCAGGCTTTAATAAAAGTTCCTTTATCTGTTTCACCTTGGCCTTCAGACCCATCCTTTCTCGATGTAAAGCTTCATTAATTAAATCTTGAATTCCAATAGGTTTCTTGCCTAAGGGAAAAAAATTATATAATACATTTAAAGTACAAATGTCAGTTAAATACATGAAATATGGCATATTGAATTATCAAAATAAGGTTAAAAACCCTTTAAAATGATGCCCACATTTTATAGAAAAGGTTGCATTTTGCTGAAAATATATCATTTACATGAAACATAATTTACTGGAAAGAAAGATCACCGCCTAGTGACAGCACAATGAGGAC
This sequence comes from Glaucomys volans, assembly GCA_020662805.1. Classification (NCBI taxonomy): domain Eukaryota; kingdom Metazoa; phylum Chordata; class Mammalia; order Rodentia; family Sciuridae; genus Glaucomys; species Glaucomys volans. The sequence goes on from JAJEJO010000781.1 coordinate 45,035, forward strand.
AACATAAAACACTGGATTAAATTGCACAGATGATAATCTCAACAGTGAAGAATTTAAACTTAGCACTTGATAGCTGTGTGTGAGTTTTGGCCTCAGATAAAGTAGTCAAATGCCCTATGCAATATAAATGGCAGTATTCCATTTATGGCAAGACCTCTCCCATGGCCTCTAAGTCCAGGAGGCACGATCCAAAGTCCCCTCTCCCTTGTGCCTGGCTGAGGGCAAGTGAAACTTGGGCCATTTTTCTTCCAAAAATTAATTTCCTCTGCTAGTCCCAGCACTCCATTTCTCTTCTGCTGTTTCAGAAATGCAAAGGCATCTATCATGAAAGCATTGGGCAACCTCCATGGATTGGATAAGAGATGCTTAAAAAGCACATTGCAAGTCAGTTCTGAGACTTGGCGGAGGGGAGCTGGGATGCTTTTCACAGAGCAGCAGGAACCTGCTGGGGTCTCATTTCCTGTTGTTATCACTGTCATTGCCATTCCGCTCAGCCTCTTCGGTTTTCACAGAGTTCCCCTCCCCGGGCTGCTTTTTGTTCTGTGTCTCTTCCAGATACTGCTGCACAGCCTTGAGCACCGCGTTCTCCACCAGCCTCTTACTGAGCCTTACCAGTTCAGCATCATCTGGCTCCCCTCCGTCCTTTTCACCTACATTCCACAACAGAGAAGAGAGGTCACTGAGCTCATATCACCATAGCAACTCAGCCATGCAGGGGCCAGCTAGTTCAGCTAGTTAAAAAGAGCAAGTGTCCTTCAATCTGGTAAATTAGATCTATAAATCCAAGAACAGTGGGTTGTCTTTTCACATGGTATTTGCAGAAGTAGGAGCCTGACTATTCCTGAAGATTTCAGGTTGAAAAGCAATTGATTAGCTCCAGTCTAGAAACGCCACTGAGTAATGCTACTAGTGTCCCATTTCTACATGGCATATTTGTTGTCTCATCCAAAGTAACCTCTATTACTGAAGTGCATAGGTCCACCACCTAGAGCCTCAGACATGTGAATTTGCCTGCTTCTCCCTCTCCAATGCCAGCTCTCAGGTAATCAAGCCTTCCCTGTCATCTCATTACTTGGGATCACTAATTTTAAAATGCTTGTCTTGTAGATTGGTTGTTAAACTCTCAGCACTCCCATGAAGACAACAGCAGTTATTACCACTAGGAACTGATTGCAAATAAGCAAATATGACTAATAATTTTCTTTTAAATCTCAGTGGCATCACTGCAACTTAAGAAACAAAAAATTCTTTAAAGAAGAGTTAGAAGTGTGATGGCAAATTACTGGATGTTACCATCTTACAGTTATTTTGCTTCTCTACTAGTGACAATCCAGGTTTGAGAATTCCATCCTTCATCTTACTATAAAAGAGCTATTCTCATGCTATGCACTGCCTAGTCATTCTCTTCCTTGTTTGCTTTTACTGAGGAACAAAGGGCTCTTCCCTCATGTCCATTTAGCACCATATCTCCCTCCACTAAGGTGTAAGCCCAGGAAGGCAGATGGCTAGAAGCAAAGAAGTCATCAGAATGCTTACACATTAAGATCAGCTCAATTTTGGAAAGTCTCAAGAACTCCCCAAGGCAAAGTCAGTGTTGCACTTGCACATTCAGGTCTGGAACAGGAAGTTACAAAAGATGTGAGCTGGAAGATGGGCATTATTTTCTACCTTCAGTGTAACAGGAATTGAAGAACAAAAACAGATATGCCAAAGGTGAGATTTGACCCATCCCTCTTCTGGAGCCCTATGGTTTTTCTGTAATGCATGTTCAAGACCAGTTCTGCTTATAACTGCCCCTATCCTTCCTGGAGGCATCCCAAGCAGAAGAGTAGATGGGTTAAGACCCTTCATCTAGAGACACTAATAGCAGGACACCTTAGCGACTGCTCTCCCTTTAAATGTGGTAATACAACATCCAAGATCCATGATCAAAGGTCTAAGACAGAATATCCATAGTGCACAATATGTCTGGAAGTGAGTAAACTTCAACTTGGTGATAACTGTATAGAATCTACTAAACAAATATGTCAGGATATTATGAAAAGAAAGACAAACAAATTCACTACTAGTATGATTTTTAGGTACAAGTTTAAGTTCAGATTGTTTTTAACCAGTAAGAATGAATGAGTACACTGAATAATACTTAAAGGATTTTATCTCAATCTTAAACACAGTGTTTATACTATAAAGACAGTATCTCCAAGTACATTATGCACAATTATTTGTTATAATGGCTCTTCAATTTCAAAATGGAAATCAAGCTGCAAAATGAAGGAATACTATTTAAGTACCCTTCAAAATGCTATAAATGACTCTACACTTGCCACCCTACTTGAGCTCTGTGCCTAGGCCAGAGATATATGCTTGGGGGTTATTCCAGAACCTACCCAGCTTTCTCACTGATAATTTGAATCTAATTAGTAAGTCAATCTCCAAGATCCCCCTCAGGTCTAACATATGGGTTTTTATTTCTATCAGTCCACACTAAAAGACTTGAAATACAAAAATCTTCCCACAAAAGGATAATTTTCTGACTCTCCTGTTTTTGTTTATGTTTTTACTATTACCCACGTCAATCAAACTCAAAACAAGATTGTCACCATCTTTGACACTTTCCTTTCCCTCATTAACCCAGTTAATTTTTGAGTCTTGTTAATACGTGCTTCACGATTTCTCCCTTTTTCAATGTATGTGATATAATACCTCTAGGCTAATTGTTCTGAAATATCACTTTACTCTCTATTCAACAGGGAAACAAACTGTGTCCCAAGACTTTCCAAACTTTGCCTTAACAGATCTCTACTGCTGCACTTGTATGATCAGCCTCCAACTTATCTGTGTGTGCCTCCACAACATCCCCTGTTTCTAGAAACCTCTCCCTTTCTCTCATATATCCATGAAGCCTTTCCTGACTGTCCCAGCTAGAAGTGAAGCTCCTCCCTTGGATTCTAACAACTCTAACTGCATGCAGCTACATGGCCATTTGGTCATTCATTCAACCAGTGTGTGTCAGGGATCTGCCATCTGCCTAAAATTCTTCCAGCCTACAAAGATAAATCAGGGACAAAGGAACATTCCACTGGTTTTCTTTCCTTGATTCCTTTACAGATTATGAACAGTATTTATTGATGTATTTATTCAACAACTATTGATCCAGCATCTGCTCTAGTAAAGACATAGCCTTGAATATAGAAACTATGTCTTAGGTGTCACAATTATCTTCCCCTCTGCTTACATGTGGCATTTTATTAATTGTAATACAAGCTCAATAAATATGTTAGTCAAGGGAATGATTGATTGAAATCCTCAAGAGTTGTAGCAACATTTTAAAATGTTCCCATTTTCCTATAAAAATCGCATACTAGAGCCAGAAATTTGAATTTAATATTAAGTTTAAAACAAGAGCAGAGAATTCCAGAATGATTCAAATATCCTTACGAAAAATCTACATCTACTTTGCTTGATAAACCTGGTCAAAAAGACAAAAAATTTGTCTTGAAATACAAAAGAATTTGTCCTACGGGACAAATATTCATTACCTACAATAATTAACTAATAAATCAAGAAAAAAAATAAACAAATAGACAAATGAATCTTCCAGATCTGTCCTGAACTCCAGTCTCCCCTTACAGTGTCTGCAACCCATCCTCAGGCTATTAACGTTAGGCAGGAAAGAGCCCACAGCAAGGCTCCTCACAGAGCCCTGCAAGAATGCAGGGCATCTTTACTCCAGTAAGAATGCACTTGTCTTCTCACTTTTAGCAGACTTAATTCAACTTAATTAAAAAGAGGCATTAAAAAAAAGGTCCCTCATGTAAAATAGGAGCTGAGGAAGGGGATCAGAGGCAGGAGGTGAGGATGGAAAAGGGGGCTAACTGGGGAATAAAATAGATACTATGCACATTATGCACATAACAAATTATGTTATGTGCATGTACAAATATGTCACAATGAATCCCACTGTCACGTATAATCATAATGCACCAAGTTTAAAAAGAGCATGTTAAGATTAAAGTTATGCTGTGTTTTTCTTCTTTACTACTTGAATAAGGGTATCTGTCTCTCACAGTGACCTCTAAGATAAACGCCTGCCTTCATTTTAACTGAAGCCTAGTTAGCAACGTCAGCTGAACATGCTGCTGCAACACATACAAACAATCTTTTTTTTTTTTTTTTTTTGGTGTGAGGGATTGAACCCAGGGCACTTCACCATTGAGTTACATGCCTAGCCCCCATCCCTTTTTAAAATTTTATTTAGAGACAGGGTCTCCTTGAGTTGCTAGTGCTTCACTAAGTTGCTAAAGTTGGATTTGAACTTGAGATCCTCCTGCTTCAGCCTCCAGGGCCACTGGGATTACAGGTGTGCACCACATGCCTGGTTTCACACAAACTATCTTTAGATATTTCAACAAATATTCTCAAAGCATCAGACTCTTGATTAAAAATATTCTTGTTCTACTTGGTTAACTTAATATTATACCTACCTAAAATAACAGACTAACCTTTGTCTTTGACACTGTTATTTTAGAAATCTCCCAAAAATATCCTTCATCAATTTTAGGATAATATAAAAGAAAAGCAACAAAAACTCTTTAAAGCCCACCAAGCACAGTACTGTTCTGAAAGGAACACACTTAAGAAACTTTTCAACAAACTTCAAGTAAGCAAGTAAATAACCAGAAACCATCACCATCCCCTTCCTACCACCAGTATCTAGGTGTCTATTTGTCCTGACAGAATAAGTCACACTCATCTGTTCTTTAAAAGGAAACAAAGAAAATATTCTTTAGAATACAGTGTAAGACAGGGAGAGAACAACCACATTAAAATGAAAGCATTCAAATATTAAAACATTAAAAGTCACTTGCACACATCCCAACTATCAAAAACCTTATTTGGGGAAACTGAGAACTTCTTCATGCCCAGAGGCTGCACCCAGTGCATCCGTGGCTTCACTACACCACAAAATGAATGTGCCATAAATGCTATGGGTAATGTTTTGGATTGCCATGATAAAATAAGAAAGAAGGAAAACCAAAAGGCATATGAATGTTCAAAAAAAGCAAAAACAAACAAACAAATAAAAAAAGACTGATCTGAAGGCTTAACTCTACCTTAAGCAGCTCCATGCTGAGAAAATGCAAATGAAAAAGGGCAAGATGGGTGAAGAGAGAAACAGCAAGCAAACGAGAAGGCTTCACCCGCAGCAGCAGTACCTGGCTATCTATGCTGGACAGAGAGAGTCTCAAGTCTCAAGCTAAGGCGCTCTCCAAGATGGTTAAACAAAAACAAAAAGAGAAGGCAGGAAAATGGAAAGTCCTTCTGCCCACTGTTCTTGCCCAGGGAGAAACAGAAGTATTAAAAGTTACTCAGACAGAAAAGAAAAAAAGAAGGCATGGACAAGGATGGTTATTAAGTCCTCTTTATTGGAGATAAAACCACCTAAATATAAAGATTCATGAGGTCAATGGGCTTTTGTTTCAGTAATCCCATGTAATACATCCTGAACTGAATGCCACCTTTGGCCTGCTGATACATCCCCACCATTGACAATTGAGGGTGTTATTACCAAAGGTACTGTCACTGAGGTGAACATGAGTGAGTTAGGCTTCTGAAACCAGGAGGCAAGGTTACCTGGGGACAAATGTCCAGGTTACCAACAATTCTGAAGATGATGATGCATAAATGTATTCTTACTGACTCTTATAGACAAGGGCCTGCCACAGATATGAGGCAGCCAAGGCAGTCCTTTCTCACTGCTTCTTGCCAACACACCAGAAAGAGGTCAGATATGTTGCTCAGAGCAGCAGCCATGAGTTTATTAGAAAAGAAAGGGAAAAGGGAAGAGGGATACTCTTAAGGGAGAGAGTGTTTCCATTCAGAGAAGAGGACAGTGTACCCCTCTGCCCTTCCATTTTATTGGAGGGTCCCAGGGAAGTTTCCTAAGTGTTCCACCCAGGTGCACCTCTTGACTTTTGACTGACAGTGGAATTGCATCAAAATTCCAAGTCTCCACTGCACATGGTAAAGGTTCAGGGCAACTCTAGGTCACTTTGGCCCATGCTGAGCAGTTCTAATTGGAACCTATTCTTACAGATTTTATGGTTAAGCGAAATTATCTTTATCTTTGTGAGTTCTGGAACTTGGTCTGTGTAAGGGTTATAGAAGTGTCCCACTCCCAGCAACCCCTGTAAGTTGTGTTTTTATCAGCATTTGGGCCTGCATTTCTCCTGTAGATAACAGGTTATCTGCTGAGGAATGCACACATCCTATTGAACTTAAGCCAGGCAAGACTACAGGTAAATTGTTTTCTTAAAAGAAATCTTGTGGGGTCAGTTTATAGAATTATGTGCCCAGTTTACAGAATTATCCCCTTAACCTCATGTTCCCACCTCTCATATCTGTAACCTGTCAGAACCACAAAACACAGAAAAGCAGAAACACTACACACAGATCTGTAGGCTATTCAAAGAGGTGGGGTGACACTCAGCTTCCTTGTGTACTACCTGCAACTAATCTGTGCCGAAGGACAGGTCAGGAATCATCCTCAAGTGCACATTAAACTGACACTGTCCTTGGACCCTAATCTGCCAAAAGTATTAGCCATGCACTAGAAAAAGTTCCTATAAAGTCCCCCACTTTTTGCCAAATTCACCCCCACCCACACCAGAAAATTTTAGAATTAAAATCATATTTTACAACATAAATTTCAAAAGAGAAGAAATCATGTCTTTAAAGTTTCATTCTGGCCTAAGGAATAAACAGAAAAAAGATGATGCTGTGTGTACAAAAGAACAGCCCCCAGGGATCTGTAGGCGGCCGCACTAAACCTCCCTCCATCCACCCCCACTCTCAATATTCTTAAGTTGGAAAGGAGCTACACTGAATATCAAGAGCTGCCTCAAGGGAAACAAAGGAGAGATGAGGCCCCCACAGGCATGTGACCTGTAGTCTGAGTGAAGAAGGGTGGCCATCCAGGCAGCCTCAGTCAAAGCTGCACAATGACAAAGGGCTAAGAACCCTCTGTGCTTCTTGTTAACACACTAGTACTGCCATGTCCAGAGTCTCCACTTCCTTCCAGCATTTCCAAAGTCTCTGCCTAAAGCCAGCCCTGATCCATACATCCTGTAGGAACCCCCCAAATCTATGAGTGGTACCGTCAAGACTATGGTTCATGTGGTTATATCAAAGATGGGACCCAGTTGCTGCCTGATTATTTCCCTACAACCTCCCTAAGAACTCTCTTCCTTCCACATTCTTGTTCTCATATAACAGTGCCTTAGAGACAATTTTTTCTTATGTCTTTAACATCAATTCCGAACTTGTATTGTGATCTACATTGCTCCCTATACTTTCCACTGCAATGCTGTCATTTCTTATTGTAAAGCTTGAAAAATACTAATGATGAAGTGACAAAATTCAAAATGTGTGTGCAAGGAGGAAAAAGCATGATAGAAAAGTGAGTTTGAAATCTATTCTGATGTTCCCATCTGCATAATCTTGTCTACACCCTCTCCAAAGGTAAGGTGGATTATCATGGGGATAATAATCACCTTGTATTGATGTTATGGTGAGTAATGATAATACAGAGAAAGTGCCTAACATTGTGCCTAGAATGCAGTAGACACTCCATGGGGTAATTATTTTATTAGTACATTTTATATGTGAGATATAATTAAGTCTGAGTTTAACTTATTTTAAGAATATACCCAATATCTGCTAAATAATCAGTCTTTCAATTAGTCAAGAAACACACACATAGGTACCTACTATATGCCACTACTAAGTATTTAACAAAATGCATTATGTATAGTCTCTGACAGGATAAAAGGATGACCAATAAATAATGATTGAAAAACATTAGGTTAAGTGCTGTAATAAAATATGTTCAAGGTTCAGTGGAAAGGGTAACAAGGTAGGTTTCACAGAGCAGGTGTTTCAGCTCAGTGAGTAAGGGTTTCCAGCTATGAACACAGGAGTAAGGAGGAATGAAGAGTTTCTCCAGGCACAAAAAAAGAAGTGGTATAGTCTGGATCCTAAATGCCCCCCCCCCCCCGCACCAAATACTGTGTGCTAAAGTCCTGGTCCCCAGTTCATGGCAATATTGGGAGGTGGTGGAACCTTTAAGATATGGTTCCTTGTGGAAGCAAGTCAGGTCACTGGTGGTGTACTCATGAACAGGGTATTGGCAATCAGCCCCTTCCTTTCTTTGCTTCCCAGCTGCCAAGAGGTAAGCAGCCCCTTCCACCATGTGCTGCTGCCATGATGTACTATGATGCCACAAGCTCAAAGCAACATGGCCAAGCAACCATGGACTAAAACCTCTGGAACTATGAACTAAAATAAGCATATTCTCTCACAGTGACAGAAAGCTGACTGACTCAGGTAGGGACACAGGACCGTGTGATCATGCCATGGAGCCTGACTTCATAGGTAATGTGCAGTTATTGGAGGATTTTAAAAACACAACATATTTTAGAAAATTCACTGTGGGAGCCATGTGAAACGTGGACCAAAGATTCCGGAGGGGCAAAATAGAAGCAAGTTGTTGCAAAAGACAAAAACTAGAAACAATGCAGACCTAAAACACGATAACACAGTAGGAAAGTAGGGACAAATTACAGAGAGAATTAAAAACCAGGAACACTGAGCCATGGCGCCAATATAATTAGAGGAAGATGTTAAGGAAAGAGGAGGGGGAGTGCAAGAAAAAACACGAAGGAACAATCACTAAAAATGTTTGAAGTCTGATGAGAAACTATAAACCCTCAAATCAAGATGATTGAAGAATCACAGTTACAAGAAATGCGAAGAAAATCACACCAAAGGAAAAAAGCAGCCAAAAGAAAAGGGATGTATTCTATACAGAGGAACAAAGAGAAGAATGACCACAGACATACCCATCAAGAGCAATGCAAAACAAAAACAATACTGCAACATTTTAATGTACTAAGCAAAAAAGAAAAGGCAACACAGAATTCTTGACCCAGAAGGATACCCATTCTTTTTAATAAACAGAAAACCTTTACCAAGAGATCATTTTCTGAGCCATAAAATAAGTCTCAGTAAGTTAAAAAGTATTGAATATATCCAATGCATACTATCAAACCACAATGGAATCAAATAGGAAATCAGTAACAGAAAGACATTTTGAGCATCCTTCAATAATTTAGAAGTTAAATAGCATACTTCCAGATAACCCATGGATCAAAGATGAAATCAAAAGGGAAATAGTTTTAAATGGAAATTAAAACAAAACACACCCAAATTTGGAGAATGAAGCAAAAGCTGTATTTAGAGGGAAGTTTAATACCATTAAATGTTTATGTTAGAAAACAAGAGAGATTTCAAATCAGTTATCAAAGTTGCCATGTTAAGAACAAAAGAAGGGAGAAACAAATTAACCCTAAAGCAAGAAGAAAGAAGGAAGTAACAGTTATATTTGACATAATTTTTTTCAAAGAACCAGCCTTTAGTTTCATTGATTTTCTCAAATAATAGAGAAAATCTGTGAAATTAAACACTGAACTGGTTCTTTACAAAAATAAAAATAATTAAATTAATAAAGTTCCATTGAAAATTTATTCAGAAACAAAAAAAATAGAAGATGCATATTACCAATGTCAGAAATGGGACGACAGAACACCATCATCAATTATACAGATATTAAGAAGACAATATAGAAATGTTATGAATGATTCTATGCCACAAACTAGAAGAAATGGACAAATTCCTTGAAAGACCCAAACTACCCAGTTCCGTTCAAGAAAAAGTAGATAACATGACTAGTGCTGCACCTATTAAAGAAACTGAAATTGTTGTTAAAAATCTTTAAACAAAGTAACCAAATGGCTTTATTGTTAATATATTTTATCAAACATGTTAGGAAGAAATCTTGCTAATTCACAACTATTTCAAAAACTAGAAGAGGGAATACTTCTAAATCACCTAACCCAGACAGTGTGGAAAAAAACCAAACAAACTACAGACCAATACCCCTCACAAATAGGGACACAAAAATCCTTAAGAAAGTTTTACTAAATCAAACATAGCAATATATGAAAAGAATAAAATATTATAACTAAGAGGGGTTTATTCCAGATATACAAATAGAGCTAACATTTGAAAATCAGTTCATATAATTTCCATACCAACAACAAAATAAACAAATATGATCATTTCAATACATTCAGAAAAGGAATTTTACCCAATTCAATATCATGATAAACACCCAAACTAGGAATAGAAGAAAACACCCTAAGACAAAAAAGCACCTATGAAAACCTCGAGCCAACTTCATACTTATTGTGAAAAACTGAATGATTTTTGCCTTAAATCAGGAAGAAGAGAAAGATATCTGCCCTCACCACTACTAGTTAATATTGTGCTATAAGTATTAGCCAATGCAATTAGACAAGAAAAAGAATTAAAATCTTCCTGATTGAAAAGAAGAAAAACTATCTTTATTCACAGAAGAGATTTTCATCTACCTATAAATCCTAAAGAATCTACTAAAATGTATTTAATAAGATCACATGATACAATTACTATATTTAAAAAATTAATTGTACTAGCACAAATAACAGAAAACTTAAAGTTTTTAAAAATATTACCTTCAATAGCATAAAATAATGCATAGGCTAAACAACAAAATGTATGCAAGACCTATATATAGTAACAACTATAAAACTTTCTGAGAGAAATTAAGATTTAAACAAATGAAGAGATAGATAAACTTTACTCATGAATCAAAAGACTAGATATCGTTAAGATCTCAATTCATCCCCAATTGTTTTTTGGATGTAAAACGATGAATCAAAAACTCAACAAAATTTTTCTTTTGTAGATATTCTTAAATTTAGTTTAAAACTTACATGAAAATGTAAAGGACAAAACCAGTCCAAACAATTTTTTAAAAGAAAAAGTTAGAAGACATGTTACCTGATTTCAAGACTTACTTTGAAGCTATAGGAATAAGGTCAGCATGGTATTGGTATAGATCAATGAAACAAAACAAAATTCAAAAATAGACTCAAACACATATGGCTAACTCATTTTCAACAAAGGTCCTGAGGCAATTCAAAAGAGAAAGAGCAATCTTCTCAAGAACTGGTACTAATTATACATCTATTTGAAAAAAAAAAATCTCAACCCATATCACATGCTACATGTAAAAATTAACTCAACATGGAGCATAGACTAATATAAGATCCGAAAGTATAAAGTGTCTAGAAGAAAATATCCAAGAACTTCTTAGTGACCTTGAATTTCTTAAATGGGACATGAAAAGCCAAAACTACAGAAAACTCAAAACACCAAAAAACAACTACTGGACTTCATTAAAATATAAAACTTTTGCTCTCCTCAAGATACTGTTAAGAAGCCGGGCGTGGTGGCGCATGCCTATAATCCCAGCACTTGGGAGGCTGAGGCAGGAGGATTGAGAGTTCAAAGCCAGCCTCAGCAACTTAGTGAGGCCCTAAGCAACCCAGTGAGACCCTGTCTCTAAATAAAATACAAAATAGGGCTGGGGATGTGGCTCAGTGGTGGAGTGCCCCTGGGTTCAATCCCTAGCACCAAAAAAAAAAAAAAAAAAAGATACTGTTAAGAAAACAAAAGGCAAACCACAGACTGGGAGAAAATATTTGCAGAACATATCCATTAAAGAATTTGAAACCAGAATACAAAAGAACTCTTACAACTGAATAAGGAACCAACTATTCAGTTATGGTGGCACACACCTGTAACCCCAGCAGCTTGGGAGGCTCAGGCAGGAAAGTCTCAAGTTCAAAGCCAGACTCATCAATTTATCAAGGCATAAAGCAACTCAGAGAGGCCCTGTCTCTAAATAAAATCCAAAAAAGGGGAGCTGAGAATGTGGCTCAAGTGCCCGAGTTCAATCCCCAGTACCAAAAAAAAAGAAAAGGAAAAAGCGACCAAATACAAAAATGGTCAAAAGAATTGAAGAATCACATGGAGAGCCAGCACACACATGGAAAGACGCTCAACATTTTTAGTCCTCAGGGAGACACCACTACTCATCCACTAGAAAAACTGCTGATTAAGACAATACTGTGTGGTAAGGGTGTGAAAGAGACTGAAATTCCTGCTGCTGGTGGTGATGCAAAAATGGGATAGCCATTTTGAAAAAATAATTTGAAAATTTCTTATAAAAGTTTTTACCATTTTACAACCCAACCCAGCATTCTCACTTCCAGCTAGGTTTGAGAACAGGTGAAATGAAAGCAGACGTTTACAAAACTGCCTAGGCATGGTGTCTGTGTAGCTTTATTCATAATTATCCCCAACTAGAAACCATCCACATGCCCTTCTCTGGTGAATGAATCAGAAGCTATGGTACATCTGTGCAATGGTAATGAACAGTGCTACAAGGTAAGGAAATACTGACGCATACGACAGCCCAGATGATTCTAAAACACATCATGCTGTGTGAAAGAAGACAGATTAAAGGGCTACAAAGCATATGATTTCATATATGACATTCCAGAGAAGGCAAAAAAATTTTGGAAGGTGATGGAACTATTTATCTTGCTTGTGGTGGTGGTTACAGACTCAGTGTGTTGATTAAAACCCACAGAGCTAAACCTAAGAAAGACTGAATTTTATCATATGTAAATTGTACCTCAATTTTTTAAAAATACTAATAAGAACAATTTCTTCCCAGTGATGAGGGACAAATGTAGCCTTTTCTGAGGTCAACAAAACTGAAAGGACTCATGTCTTGTCACTCTGCAATTAGTTGGTAGCTGGCTAATAAGGATGACTTCTTAGTTCCCCTCTCTGAAGACCATCCTCAACTCTAATAGATGTACTACCCCACAGAGGCAGGCCTCAGATTCTCTGCTGCTTTCCTTCTGAATCATATTTTTCTGTTGTGCTCAATATCAAAATATTTTCATAAAACAAAGGTGGTTTCTAAGCATGAATGTGACCCAATTATTGTTTTACTTCTCCCCCTCCAGTGTATCAGGCATATTGTCTGCTCCAATGTACTCAGTACAAACTAAATTGGCACCCAGTGCCCTGATTGACAAATGCTCACTGTCACTCTGTTGCTGAAATCTCTCTCAGAGGGGCACTGTGCTCACTGCAGTTTGTTTTGCTCACTTGTTTTGCCTGCCATTGTTTGCAGGCTCCCACCTGCTGTTGTGTATCATAAATTGCTCTCTATAATATAGAAACCATGGTGGTTTCCTCCCTGGATTTTATTTCCTATTTTTGTTCAGGTTGGAATGTGGGGACTTCTCAACATTCCTGACTGGTTGCTTTAGGCTTCTCGGAGTTATTTTGTGTAAAACCGATTGAAAGATGTGATTCTGAGTACTGATAAAAGAGGCAGACATTTCAAACACAAGTCCCAGTCCACCAGAGTATTAAGAGAAGCACAGTTATCAGTGAAAAAAAAATTATGACAAAGAAGAAATATAGCTTTAAATATGTCACCAGCATAAATTTGCAAATAATCACACTCTTGACAGGCAGAAGAACAAGGAGGCTGGAAAATGAAGCAATGCTTGGAGTCTTAAAACCACTGCATACACGTAATTATTATCACCTGTTTCAAGAGGATTTTACATAAAACTGAAAAGCATGACTAACTGGCATGATTTTCACTTATTTGGCCAACACACCTGCTCATGTGATATACATTTTTCTTTCCCAGCTAAAACTTTACACTGTGAGTTGATTCAAGCAGAAATAAAGGTTACTTTCTGTTCTAAAGGCATTGCTCACTAAAGCAGGTCAGCAGAATAAACGCTGCCACCCATTAAATCAAGTAAAGTAACTCATAAATTGTGGATGCCATTTTCCCTCTTTTTAAGCAATAAGGGCACACCCAGGCGAGGCAGAACCATGGGCTGAGAAAATTCCCTGGATGCCCAGTCACTGACAACAGTAACAGGATTAATTCCTTCCATTTTTGTAGATAACACTTCACACTTTTCAAAGTGCTTTTCCAAACATCATCTCACTTGGTTCTCACTGAAACCTCACAGGTAAAGTAAGTGCTATCCTTCCCTTGTTACAAGTAAGAACAAAGAGACTCAAGGTTGCATAAACTGTCTAAGACTGAACAGCAGTAGTGAGGGAATCAGTAATCCTGTCACTAAAATAAGGAACATCAGTTCATCCAGGACACCCACCCCTAGGCAGATACTCTACAGTATTCTCATCCTGGGGAAAAGAAGACACAGCCGTGAAAAATGCCACATAGCTTAGTGATTCACTGAGAAACAAAAAAAAAATCAGGTTTCATTCTCAAATTAAAATTTTCAATTCTAAATAATGGATATTGGTTAATTCAATAGAATTCCTTCCTTTCTTCCTTTCTTTCCTCCTTCCATGCTACCATCTTTTCTTCCACAAACATCCATTGAGGTCCCTCTATATGAGATGAGTTCTGTGCTATGAATGTAGAAATGAATCCAACATGGGATTCATTTCTTCAGAAAACCTGCAATTAATTACAAACATAGTAACAAACAATAAAAGATCATGAATTCAGGGAGGATAGGAAGAGAAAATGGGGAGGAAAAGGGGGGAGATTATAAACTGAAATAGATTTCCATGCATGTATGCGTTTGTCAGTATGAACCCAACTCACTATGTATAACCATTAAGCTCTTTTAAAAAGAGCATCATGGATGCTCTAAAGAAAAGATGTGCAATATTGTGGGTACACACAGACTGGTCGATTCTACCATATCCAAAAATATGTCACGTAGGAGGTGATGCTTGAGCCAGATCTTGTCAAACAAACAGGTGGACCAGGATGGAAATGGCATGACAGGGAAGTAACACTAGCTTGGTTTGGTTGGGTAATGGCAGAACTTGCTCTAGTACAAGTGACTGATGAGCTGGGAGGAAAGAGAATAATGAAACTGAAAGTGTAAGCAGAACTTGAAGTCTCCCACAAGACACACTGAGGAGTGTGCACATTGTTTTTTCATTGAGCAGCTACTATGATCAAATTACATTTCCATATTCTGTGAATGGCATAATTATTAAGACTTGTCTTCAAGAAATGGCTTATTTCAATTCATGAGGTATAATGTTAAACAAAATTCAATTTTCAGAACACTGTTAATGTTAAAATATAAGCATAGGGCACCAACTTATTATTTAATAAAAAATCAGATGTGATGTTTTTATTTTAAGTTGATGCAAATGGTCATTAACCAATTGTGTCCCAAGTTTTCAATTATGTAAATATTTCAATGAAACTGACACAGAGTCATTGAAATAGGTTGAAACTGACAGTCATCGAAACAGATTGGAAATAATAATCTAGAGCTTATATATTATATTAATTAATACTAAATATCAATTCATATTATATTATTATTTTATTATCTAACTATATTCTTATAATTGTATTATATATTGTATTATATACCATATGTAAGTCTTTATACATGTTTCATTCCTGGGACAATGGAACAAAATGGTTTAAGTTTAGGGAGAGGGACTAAAATATAAGCATAATTACAAGGTGACAAGAACATCATAAATATTTTAAATTCACGGGATAAAAAAATATTTAAACAAATTTTAAATAACATTGTGTGTGTCTCTGTGTGTCTGTGTATGTGTGTGTTGCTGGGAATTAAACCCAGGAAATCATGCATGCTAGGAAGGCATTCTACTACTTAGCCACAACCCTATCACTTAAATAAACTTTTAAAAAGTTATTCTAAATTACCTCTCTTCAACTCAGCTGTCTAAATCCTAAAACAACGCTTTTTTGGACATGTGCAACAGTGTGTTTTACATTACAATTTTTTCTAATTATTCAGGAGCAAAAACAAAAAATAGATTAAACTGCCACTGTTTGTTTTTGATGGTTACTAAAACCCACCTTATGAAAGCCTAACCAAGAAACTTCACGTAAACAAAAATATTTGATCAGCAATAATAAGTGTTGACGAGAATGTGGGGAAGAAGGTACACTCATTCATTGTTAGTAGGATTGCAAATTGGTGCAACCACTCTGGAAAGCAGTATGGAGATTCCTCAGTAAACTTGGAATGGAACCACCATTCAACCCAGCTATCCCACTCCTCAGTTTATATCCAAAGGACTTAAAAGCAGTATACTACAGTGATGCAGCCACCTCTATGTTTATAGTGGCTCAATTTACAATAGCTAAACTATGGAACCAACCTAGATACCCTTCAACAGATGAATGGATAAAGAAAATGTGGTACATATACACAATGGAATATTACTCAGCCTTAAGGAAGAAATTATGGTATTTGCAGGTAAATGGATAGAACTAGAGAATATCATTCTAAGAGAAATAAGCCAATTCCCCAAAAAACCAAAGACCGAATGTTTTCTCTGATAAGTAGATGCTGATCCATAGTTGGGGGGCGGGGGGTAGGGAAGAATGAAGGCACTTTGGATTGTGCATAGGGGAGTGAGGGGAGGGGTGAGGTGGTGAGGATGGGAAAGACAGTAGAATGAGACAGACATTATTACCCTATATACATGTATGATTACACTACTGGTGTGACTCAGCACCATGTACAGTCAGAGGAATGAGAAGAAATCCTACATTTGTGTACAATGTGTCAAGATGCATTCTACAGTCATGTATACCTAATTAGAATAAATTAAAAAATATAATTTTGTCAGGATGTTTGCTTGTAAATATTGATCAATCCATAGACAAGTCCATTGGGCATTATATAAGCAATACTAATAGGTCAAATAGGGAACACAAATACTAAAGAGAGCTTGAAGCTGGGCGTGGTGGCACACACCTGTAATCCAAGCGACTTGGGAGGCTGAGTCAGGAGGATCGCGAGTTCAAAGCCAGCCTCAGCAACTTAGCGAGGCCCTTAGCAACTCAGTGAGACCCTGTCTCTAAATAAAATACAAAATAGGGCTGGGTATGTGGCTCAGTGGCCGAGTGTCCCTGAGTTCAATCCTGGTTCCAAATAAATAAATAAATAAATAGAGTTTGACGATAAGATGGTTAATCAATAAAACAAAATCAAGACAAATAATCATCCTTGGCCATCTTTTTTGGGCATTATAATAAAAATGTGTAAAGAAACACAGTACACTTTCTAAAAACCCAAAGCCTGGTGACCTCATATACTTATTGCTTTAGTTTCTGGAGAAATGACTAAAGCAAAGTTATTTAGGTCTATTTTTATTTTTTCAATGACCTAAGATTGTCAACTTACTACATACTTCAAAGAACATTCACTAAAAATCAAATAGATTTAAAGATAATGTGTTTGTGTGTGTGTGTGTGTGTGTATGTGTGTGTATGATGTATTCTATTCATTAGAGTTCTTTGAATATTCTTATTGCAGAAAATTAAACTGGCATTTAAATATGGTGACTTACACACTGGTGGTGTATAAGTGTAAATTCATTTGGTCCATCAGTTGGTATTTGTTTCTCAAACTCTTGATTTCTAAGAATCAGTAGAGACTCAAATGCAGATCAATGTGATTCCAAAGTATCCCACCTTTTTTTTTTTTTTTTTTGGTGCTGGGGATTGAACCCAGGGACACTCAACCACTGAGCTACATCCCCAACCCTATTTTGTATTTTATTTAGAGACAAGGTCTCACTGAGTTGCTTAGGGCCTCGCTAAGTTGCTGAGGCTGGCTCTGAACTCGTGATCCTCCTACCTCAGCCTCCCAAGTGCTGGGATTACAGGCGTGTGCCACTGCACCCAGCAGTATCCCACTTTTGCCTTTATACTACAGTGGAGCTCTGTATCCAACTGTGGAAAATATATTATTATATTCCATATTTTCACTTGTATATTTTTCACACTAAAATGAGACCTCAAGCCAGAAAATATTTATAATGCTTCCTCTTAAGTTATAGGATCAGAATGCCTAGCTAGAATCCTAACTTCCCTACTTACCACATTTGTGTCTTTATGAATATTGCTCAGCCCTTCTATGGTTCACTTTCTTTATTTGTAAACCAGGGATTTACAAGTATGGCAGTTCTATACCACAAAGATGCCATGAAAATTAAATAAGATAATACAAAGCACCTAGTATAGTGCCCGGCTTTTAAGAAAACACTATGTTTTGGAACAATGTTGGAATAATTGCAAACAAGAATTTTATGCATTGTTCCATATTGCTTACACTTACATTCTTTTGCAACTCAGTGATGGCCCATCAGAGGTAAAGAGAAGAGCTACCGACTAATTAAACATGCCAAAGGCTTCTAGCAGATATATGAACAGACTGCACCTCAAAGAGCCAGTGAGATACAGACGGCTTTAGGTTTCTAGAGCACCAAACTGAAGTGTGTAGCATTGAAAAGATAATCACATCAAGTTCAACTTACAAGCAACCTTCCAAGAACACACCTACTTCGGAATGAGCGTCAGGCACATGAGGTAATGTCGCAATCATCCACAGCCTCAGTTATGCTCTCACTTTCCCAGCAGGCATTACACACTTTCAATCACAGGGTTTCTTTCCAGTCATTCATTCATTTTTTTTTGGTCAAATCCCCAAAAGATTTGATATGATTTTTAAAAATACAGAAAGGGTATACTATTAATCAAAGTAAAAATTAGGACCAACAAAACACAAAAACTGGAATAGAAAGTGAAGAAGAGAGGGAAGAACAGACGACAGAGGGGCAAATCCTATGAGCCATGAACTGGGCTCTGAACTTCCCAGTACTTAGAGTGAAAGAGAAAGCTCCGTGGTCGCCAGCTTTAAGTCCAAAGAACACATCATGAATCTCTCTGGATCAGAGTGACCGCTCCATTGCAGCACAGGGCTCCAGGTCACATCTACCCCCCTTCCTTTACCTTCCACTCTTTTTCTAAGTAAGCAAGATCATCCACTCCACTTCTCCACTTCAGGCTACTGCTCCTCCCAATTCTATGTGCCCTGAGGGAGCTGTTGGCCCAGAGCTCCCATGGGCTCATATAATGCCCAGGTGAATTTTTAAGTTTCAAAAGTGTCCCTTCCTCAATATACTACATTTCCATCTTTTGGAAATTTTTTATAGCATACTGCTTTTGTTAATATAGAATGGTGCTTTACACTATGATACGTAATTATAGTATCTTTGATATATATGGTATAGTAACTGGCAGGTTGTATAGTTCAGTCTGTACCTTTCCTTTAATTTTTATGTGGAAAGTAGGAGAGAGAAACTCATTCTACTTGAATGTGGTACAGTAAGAATGTTCCCCAGAGCTGCTGGAAGTCTGATCACCAAGTGAGGTCAGAGAGGGTAAGAATGTAGAATCTACTAGAAGCCACCTGCCCCCATCACCAAGTAAAGGATACGAAGGTGAGAACAGAGTGGAAAGAGGTAGAGAGGTGGAGGGCTGAAGATGGTCCACAAGTCAGGTTCAAAGCCAACTTCCAAACCTGTCTGGATTGTATGTGTGTGCCTATACATTTTCCCTTTTAATTAAAAAATCAATTTGACTTGAGGTTTGTGACCTCAGGGTATCTCTCCTGCCACTGCTTCAACTCTTTCTACTGCCCTTTCCTACTGCTCTTTTCACTGTTCGCAGATACCTCTAGAATTTCTGAGGCTTTGAGAGTACTCCAGCCACTGCCTCTGCTCCTGGCACCTGAGTCTTTGGTTCCCTTTTATCCTGAAGACAGGAAAAGAGAGCTCATCATTCTCCCGTGCTGACCTCCACCTGGCTGAATGTTTAACTCCCCAGCATCCAAGGATTTGTCCCAATATCAGAAACTGACAGTGAGTATCTTTAACATGGAAGGGCAGAATTGGTTTAAAGAAACATTTACTCCCAGCCCCAAAACACAGCAAGGATTATACAACATATGCCCAACAAACTTAAAAAAATAAATTATTTTTTAAATGTTCATAAGCTGTTGATAAATTAGTTTTAAAATAATACGTTCTATTTAAGTTTCTTAAGTTGATTTGAGTGAGGGTTTTCCTTAGAACCATCTTATTAACTAATTTGAATTACCATATCATATCTATTTTTTAAAATGTATCTCCTTTGAAGTAGTCACATTTTTATATACTTTTTAAAAATTTGGGAAATTTTGTCATAAAAAAACACACCATTTCAAAATATAATTATCTATTATTTTTGTCCCCAAAGAACCACAAATTGGCATAAACTAAATGCTTAACTTGGAGCAATGAGAAAAGTAGGTATATTTAAAACATAGCCATCAGCTGCAAGACAGGCACTGAACTATTGTCTCTCAGCTCCAACCCTACCATTTCTTACCCAGATTTACGATGCCAGGGATACGATTAAGCAAACTGACTTCTTCACCAGCTGCATCTGTTAAGTTCTGCCAAGAGGGGGTGGTAGAAGGAAAGGGGACAGCTGTACCAAGGGAAAGGAACTCGCCCATTCTCTCTGCAGTAACTGGTTCCAGCAGCAGTTGATTCCAGTTTTCATTTTTTCCCCTCACTCCTGGAATCAGCATCATTACATGTCCTCATGGATAACAGCGAAAAATTGGTTGGTGTACCATCTTCAGAGGCTAGAAGACCAGATTCGAGGGTTCCTTTTTTGTGTCACTAGGCACCTCCTTGGATGCAACACCCCTTCCTTAAAGGTCTGAATCCTGACCATGTGGAACTTTTCCTTCCATAGGTTAAGCCAGCCTGAAAATTAGTATCCCTGCTCTTCCTCGGTCTGCCTTTCCATTCATTATTCCTCCAACTAATTTAACTAATTCCTGTATTAAATGCTCTCTGTTAAAATAACTGGTGTGGTTCCTATTTCCTTGGCTGGACTATGATACAAACTATTTCTGATACAAATGATTTCAGTATCCTCCTCCACAATGTTATAATTATAAAGAATTCAAATATAAACAACAAAGCAAAGGGTACAAAGTTAAGAACAGCTACAAGGTTAAAGCTTTTTTTCAAAAACCTGTATATTTAATAAACTTGATTCTCTACAGAACAATTTAAATTATGCCTCTTAATTTAATATTCAAATTTCATACAGTTTTACATATAAATTTTAGGTTCTACAAAAACCAAAATTTTGTAAATCTAAATTACACTGGAAGTTAAGAAGGTGAAGTACCACAGTAGTGGGAACACTATAGTATTTCCATGATTTTTTTAATCTTAAATTTACCATAATCATATGAGAGATCATTAATGTAAAATAATTCTAAATTTGGACAAGAGTTTCATACAATTTCACTTAGAAAGATAAGTGAAACACAGTAACAAGAGGCAACACACCTTAGCTTGTCATCTCCAAGACTGGCTGGTCATTAACTGCCAGGTGTTCCTATCATGAGTTCAAAACCAAAATGTTATGTTGTGTGTAAGTTATACAACAATGTACCTAGACAAGGGCCCACACTTAGATATTATGCCTCTGTTTCAAAGCAAGTTTGTTGATTTTAAAGTCATTAGTTAAAAAGTTACTTAATAGTTATTATAAATTAAGAACAAATTAAAAAGCATTCTTTTTCATTAAAAAAAAATCATCTTCTACTTACAGAGTTTGGTGGCTTAAAATAGTTTCAATTTTTTGCTGAGCACAGTGGCACATGTTAGTAATTCCAGCTCAGCTATTCAGGAGGCTGA
Organism: Glaucomys volans; assembly: GCA_020662805.1. Lineage (NCBI taxonomy): Eukaryota > Metazoa > Chordata > Mammalia > Rodentia > Sciuridae > Glaucomys > Glaucomys volans. The sequence continues at coordinate 66,614 of JAJEJO010000781.1, forward strand.
GACAAGAGGACTTTGAGTTTGAGGCCAGCCTCAGCAACTTACTCAGACCCTGCCAGTGGTAGAAAGTTTACCTAGCATGTGTGAGGACATGGATTAAATCCCCAGTACTGCAGGGAAAAAAAGTTTGAAAATTCTGGCTTAAAAATTCTCTTTCACAGCTGGGTGTGGTGGCACACTCCTTAATCCCAGCTACTTGGGAGGTTGGGGCAGGAAGATTACAAATTCAAGGCTAGCCTGGGTAACTTAGTGTCTCAAAATTTAAAAATAATTAAATAAATAAAATTGACTAGGATTATGGCTCAGTTGTAGGGCACCTCTAGGTTTAATCCCCAGTACCACAAAAACAAACAAAACCAAAAAAAATCTGGCAACTATTATTAGTAATTATTAATTCAGACAGCCATGAATTACTAATGCAAAGTTTTACTTGAATAACTTCTTTGTTTTAAGACTCCATTTCAATATTTTCATTGCTTAAAAGAAGATTTATTGCAAACATAACAAGAATACTACTGAGTTTAATGTATATATACCATCTGAGTTATAAGGTCACCACAAAGAAAGTATTAAGATGAATATCTACTGTCTTGAATCCATCACCCTGGAGTCCTACTAAACAACTCTTTTCCTTTCCATATTAAATAGCCCTCTAAATTAAACAACTAATTCCTCTGCCTTTGCTCACCTAGCCAAGCAGCCAGCCCTGCAACCCCTTCTTGTGATTTGGTTTCAGGCTCCACACCATCCTCGTCTCCCTTAGGACACATTGCAGCTTGTCAGAGCTCTAAATAACATTTGACTACAATAAATCTAGATGGAAAGTCTTAGGTTAACAAATCATCTGCTTGCCAGTTTAGGAGCTATCATATACATCACTCAAATCCCTGAAAAGGTTGACTTTACAGCTAACTTTAGCTGAACATTTGAAATGCTTTGACAGTGTGAATTTTATTTTTGTTCTCCAATGGTCAGATGTGAGGCATCAAATTGAAGCTTGATGTAATTCACATGACAAATGCCAACAACAACTATATGACCACAAAAAAGGGGCAGTGGGGTCTGAGACAGGTAATGAAAAATGCATCACCCTTTTCTACCAGGTTCCTTCTTCCATCTCCCATCAGCATCACCAACATGTGAGCTCCATCTTTCATGAGGATGTGACACCTTCTTTCCCTCTGCTCCAAGCACCTTGTTTGTACATCATTATTCCCTCAATACTATAATTTTTCTGTATATAGGTCTTATGTTTATGAATGTCCTTGACTAAATTTGTACATTTTTGGGGGGAGTGTGCAGAAACAGGAAATTACAAGACTAAATGTCTTTGGGGTGTAATAAAATTAACATTTATGTCCTGTTAGCATAGCATTCAAACTCCACCTATTCATACAGTTCAGGTTTTGTCTATGCCTATTTGTTAAGAGCAAAGAACTCTACTATGAACTGAAAGATTCAATAGTCCCAAGGTCCATTAATTTGTAACCTTGCCATTACAAATGTCTATCATAGGACACTTAAATTGCTAAAATGTATGCTGTAGAAACTGTGTTTGCTCATGTCAAGTTGTAAACCCTGCTTGTGTTAGGAGCTGAAGGAAATTTCCAGTCTTGGTTGTAATTAACTCACTTTCATGGACTTCACCAATTAAGCTATGAAACTTCCGTGGCATGGAAAGGGCATGGCTTCACTTGTTAGACTGAAAGCATCAAGATCCTTTATCTTGGCTTTTTCCTTTCAGAGCATAATAAACTTTGGGATCTAACACATTTCTTTTTAAGTCATGAAAATTAAAAAACAAAAAAAACAAAAAAAAACAAAAAAAACCTCCAACAATAGGGATCATGTGTTCCTACTCATTGTTTCTTCTACAACACCTGGCTCAGAGCTTTCCAAACACGATAGGCCAAATAATATTAATTGAAATACACTGAAATATTGCTCACAACAGCCCTCATATAAGGCTAAATTTCACTGCAACTAAAATGGAACATGAAGGTTCAGAAGAAATCGGAAAGCTTTCATTTTTCTGTCTGGTAATATTTGTTCTAGAATACATGCTGACACCTGGCATATAGCAAGCTCAGTAAATATAATTTCTCTGTAGCAATAAGAGTGCATTGACTGTATATCTATAGTGATCTTAAAAGTCAGCTTGGCAGAGTTAGGATTTATTTCTGCTTATATGCACTGAGAATCCCCTAGAATAACATCAAGGGCCTCCAGACGCATGTGATAAAGGTTTAACCCAACCAAGTTTAAGCAAAGAAGAAGGGGAGGAGCTTCATATAGTGAAGAAGGTCCTAGGTATGGCTGAACTCAGAAGGTCAAACGTTACCACTTTTCTTCACAAAGATTCCTTACTTTGGCGCTGACTTCATTTTTAGAATGACCCTCTGTCAAATCTTAAGGAAGACTGGTGACTTGATGCTTGGACCACATGTCCATCCTAGGACAGGAAGCAAGGCATCATGATAGACAGACCTCAAGAAGAAGGGGAGGGAGCCCCCCAGCAGGAAGGATGCTGTGCAGACCAATGCCATGAGTCTACTCAACAATCATGATCTGAAGTTCTATGTCTCTAATTTCCCATCTTGGGAAAGCAGAAATAAAACCACAGTTCTGCCAAGCTGACTTCTAAGGTGACTATAGTTATGCAATTAACCTACTCTATCTGTTGCAGAGAAATTATATTTACAGTCTACTATATGCCAAGCACAATGTCAGGCATTTAATAACTGTTAGCTATTTAATTTTCACAATAGGTAGATATTACTTGAGATGAGGGTACAGAAGCTTAGAGAAATGAAACAGTAAATGTCAGAACCAAATGTACAAACTGACTATCTTCAAAACCTGTACTTTCAAATATCACAAGACTGATAGTTTTGAGGCTCTCAGTGAAGAATAAGCACATGGATGAAAGCTCAAAGAAAGACCTATATATTAAGCAAGGCCAAACTTAAGCAGATCTGTAGGAAGTGATTTATCACATGTCCTCAAGGAGTTTTTCTAGCCTTAGCCTAATGCCTGGAATTCCTCTATAAGACATTATTTTGGGCTAAGTCATTGTCAGTGCTTAATCTATTTTATTATTTTACTACAAATACTTCCCAAGAGCTCTTGGGAAAAGTTAGTTGTGTTAAAATGCAAATGACCCAGGAAGGAGTAACAAATACAAAACTTTATTTTATTAGCCCAGACCTTTATGTCTATCAGAAATTCTGCTCCTTTTTCACATGATGCCAAAAAGAAGACACAAGGACAGGTCACATCACACAGTGGAGGATAGGGCATCTGTGTGTAACTCACAGCAGTAATGGCTACACCAGAGGCTGGGAACAATCCTACAATCTAGGTAATCCCATTGAAAGTTATTCAGCATTTGATGAAAAATACAGGCAAACTCCCAAAACACCTAAGAACAACAACAAAAGAAAACACAGTTAACATGTAGCCTCTGAATTAAGAGCGGGAATCCGGGAGGTAAAATAAGAATAACTACTAGCATTGGCTCTAATGTTCCTATGCTTAATTTTAGAAACAAACCTCATGGGATATACATTATTTTTAAAGGGCAAATCTAATTTTACCCACTATGGCTAAATGGCTCACATTTGCACAATATTATTGCTGTCACCACAGTATGACCAGCAGAGATCTTGTGCAAAATGTAGTCTCGCATTACCATCACCACTGGCTTCACCACTTAAGAAGGGGCAAAAGTTACGAACTGAAAAGCCTAGGATCTGGGCCTCCTGCCAACTTTTGGCTCCATTATACCCCTAGGGGATTGGAACTGAGAAATCCTCCCATTCTCTGGCTTTCAGCAACTTCCCCGCTGAAATGGGACAGATGAAAAGCACATATTGCATTTCATAAACATATCTGAAAATAATCCCGCCAGAGTACCTAGCACAGAGTAAGCAGTCAATAAATTAAGAAGAGGAAGAAGGGAAGGAGAAGGGAAAAAGGAAGAAGTAGAGAATGAGGAGGAAGAAAATAAAAGAATTGCATCATGTCTACAGCACTCATTTTTTTTTTTTAATTCCCTAGACTCTTTGCTCAAAGGGGCAAAGGAGGAAAATGGATAAACTTTCAAAATCTTAGTAGTTCATGACCAGAGTCATTCACAATTCTGTCCTTAGATATGCTGGTACATACTGATGTTCTCTCACACTGGCAGCCTAACAGGCAACGTGTACCATTCTCCACATTGGCAAGCATTCAGAACATGCCTCCTCTGGTAAGACACTGTGTTAGAGTCTGGTACAACTAAGCAGGTATCAGCATGCGTCCTGAACAAGGCGGGGGAAATTCATGTGATAAGATAGAGCAGCCATGTGGCAGATAACCACAAAGTCAGTGTGTCTTAAGTGGGAAGAGAAGAGCAAAGTATAGGACTATAAGATTTCTGGAAGCTCTCTGGAGAAGTGAAAAATCTAAATACAGACTCCATGAGTTTAACTGAATAATCACCACCATGGTAATTAAAATTCAAAAATCTGAGTGCTCACCAGAGATTAAATCCATAGTGCATACCTCATTGTCTACATTAATGTATACCATCAGAAACTATCTGGACCTCTTATTCATATTTATGAAATAAACATTATACATGGTCCTGGTAAGAAATCCAACACAAAAAGACTATGTTGAAATATATTTCATTATACAATTAAATTGTGTGTCTTGTTAAAATACATATTTATCCTAGTATTTGTTTTCAGCATCACAGAATACTAGAGCTAGATATAAAGTACGCTGCCAACATATCCATTCATCAGCTAGTCCACTCCCCTGTACACACCCCAGGAGCGAGTGGTTTCCCCATCCTGGGCTTCATTACTTCCAGCCACAGGAGACTGCCTCATGAGGCAGTGTGATTCCTCTTTGAACATTCACCTATTTGATTCTACATAAAAGCAAAGTACTTTGAAATGAAAAAAATGTGCAGTAAGATAAAAACAAAATGTTTTCTAATTGGTTATTGTCTATTTAGTTACCAAGTTCTTGTTTAAGGTAAATAAACTGCAGTGGTCAGCATGCCTGTGCAATGACATTTCTGTTAAGGGACATTCCTTTCAGACAGGTCACTATGAGAAATTAGGTAATTTGAAGAAAAAAGCCTTATGAAAGAATTCAGCAAAAACTACATTGGAGAATATCTACAGTATTCGTTAATCCTACAAGACTTGCAATAATTTTTAATGTCAAAAATATTCCTATATAGCTATATAAAGAGTCTAGTCTCCCAAGAAACATGCATTTTATTTTCAGTATATGCTACTTATGATGGTCCAAAAACAACAACAAAAAAAGTATATAGTTTGGAAAAACGTTCAACTGCTGAACTTTGTAAACAAAAAGGGCCATGCTGCTCTGTGCTGCATGAACAGACATAAACCTTGACAAGCTCGCCGTCTTCACTGTTCACTCCATTATCAAGATTTTTATCTATGCAGATAGTTAACTTCCCACATGAACTTAGGACCCTGCACTACTGGTTGACTCAAGAATCATTTGGTTTGTTATCAGTAGATTAAAATAGTAACACTAATAAATCAATTAAATTAGATCTTTCCATCTACCACCACCAGCACCAAAGGGCCAAAGCAGGATAAAATAGCAGGAGAAGGGAGGATCACTTGACTCTTACCACTTGGCCAGTTGGGTATATCCTTGCTGTATTTCTGTAGGACTGCAGAGGATGAGCTTTCCAACTCACCTGTGTTTTAAGAATGACACCCACAAGTTGAAACTTTCACCAAAAACCCATTGTATTCTCCATAATCTAAGCTACCACCCAGAAGAACATTCCAAGGCTACTGCTGCCCTGTACAACAGGATCAGAAAAATGTGGATGTTTGTATGGTAAATGCTTCCAGAGTGGGGGACTCAGAGAGGCTAACAAGGCTCTTATGAGCTGGGTCACAAAGATGAATAAGGACCAGGAGGGGAGGTTACTGTATGATCCAGGAACAAAATCAAAATAATGCTGGGTCCTCTTAAGTGTCTCTTGTGGATTTTTTTTTACAAGTTATCACATAACTTATGGACAGGTTACCCCTAATTAGTGCTATTTATAGGTTTCTCTTTTTTCAAATATTTTTTAGCTGTAGATGGACACAATACCTTTATTTCATTTATTTATTTTTATGTAGTACTGAGGATCAACCCAGTGCCTCACACATACTAGGCAAGTGCTCTACCACTGAGCTACAACCCCAGCCCTATAGGTTTCTTAAGGTACACTGGGAAATAACTTCTCTGCCTCTTGTTTTCAACACTCTTTTCATAGGTACTGCCAGACAAGTACTGCTAGCAGGACAGCCGTGACTGTCATAGAAGATTCTCTTCAGACCATCCCATAGCAGAGAAATTATACACAGCATCAGGAGATAGTTCTACAGTAGGCACATGTGTGCATGGGGTGTGTGAATCTAATGTGGAGCAGACAAGAGGAAAAAGATAAAGTGAAGTAATGATAATATCAAAGACAGAAAAAAGAATGATAAGGAGAAAATGTGGAAGACCAGGGGCCAGCAGGGTAAAGGAAAGGAAGGGGAGAATGTGCCAGCACTTCTGAGCTGGCACTTCACTTCAGATGTGGTGTCCTTTCTTCATTTTCTGTGTGAAAGTTTAGAATTCAAGAAAGAGAACCCCAGAAAACATATACAGCACTTCCTGTCAATCAATATTAGGAAGCACACTGCATGTAAAACAGAAGACTTTGCCCTCAAACAGTCCCAGATAAGAAAGACAGAAAAGAGCAAATTCCTCATCCATTGAGACTTGATTTTTTTTTTCATAGGGCCAGTAAGATTGCTTAGAGAAACAACAGAAGGAAAGCAGGTGCTCCGAGGGAGAACCTGAAGCATGGAACAGGAAGTAAAGACTGGTGAGGACAGAATTCACTATCCTTGCCTCTGTTCGAATCAGGATTTCCAGATAGTCATGTCCTCCCAAAAAAGAAAAAAAAAGAAGAATCAATTGACCAAAATATTTAAGAACTACAAATAAATCATTCTGACAAATACCTGAGAAGTTCTGGACTGCTAAATGAATGCCAGTGCTCATTGTTAGAAAGTGAATGACTTTGTTGTAGGGTTATCTCAGGTTGTAAGATCAGGACTGTCAAATGCTGGACGGTATCATTTTCATGAGTAAAATTCAGAGTACTCTTGTTAACAATCAAATATTTCAAACTCTCCCAATATATATTCTGAAGTATTCCCAAAAGATTTCTTATGAAAACTGACATTTCTTGTGTGAATAGGTATAGAATGTGCATTATTTTTTAAATCCTGTCCCTGGTCAGTTTCCTAAGAAAAAAGCAGCAGGAAATAGAAACCAGATGTGGATCTTTGAGTAGTTGAACTAGATATCATGAAATTCTGTGGACCTATTTAAATCAGAGTTAAGCATTGATGTGGTCATTATGTAGCTGCAAAATTAGCAAGTATGACTGGAAACATTTTATTGACAAGGAAGTAAAGATTTCATATTTTGGGGCAACCAAGGCAAGGCAAATTGTATTCAGCACACTAACTAAAATGCCAGGATTCTACTTAACAAAGCTAAAATGTAAGTGGATATACATAAGTCAGTGAGGAAAAACTCCAATGCAAAGGTCACCACTTTAAGTTCTGTTTTCTGGGCCACAAGCGGATGTGGAAACTGCCTGACATGTGTTTAAAAATATTCACTCAGGTTTTTGCTGGAGGCAAAGCAGCATCACTTGTTAGGAGTGGTCTTACAGTTACACCTGAATCCCTTCCCTGAAGAACAAAGCAGAGGATACATGAAAATACCTGCAAATGGACACAATACGTCATTTTGGAATAGCTTTCCCTCTCTACATAGGTTGAGCACTGCCCTGAAAACGTGCCAGTTTCAGATAAGAAAAATGAAGTCTGGCTTGTACAATGTATCAAATTGAATGCAGTGATTTAAAGAAACTCAAAACTAAACTCTGACTCTAGATAGTGTGATAAAATGGGGTTGTAGGAATACCAGCAGAAGAAAATCAGAAAGGAGTTTTCAATATTTCAGACTATTAACATAACCTATCAAGTTATGGTACTTAATTTATAACTACATACCTGTCATTAGAAATGCATATTTAAAAACCACAGCTGATTATTCTGCTATCTTTCCCATTAGAAAAATTAAAGTACCCCAGCAAGAAAGCACAGAATAGTCAAGCACCAAGGATTCTGCACAGTACAAATTGCACTTACAGATTTTTCCCTCGTCTCTTGAGAAAGGAAAGCAGCAAAGCTGGCCCATGGCACTGGCTTTCTTTCCTGGTGTTCCTTTCCGTGGGCACCCCAAATAGAAACTGCAGCTACACCACGGTCTGCGAGCACACCCTGCCTATTCCACACTGAGGAGCAGCACGGAGCTGGAAGAGCCAATGCACGCAGCCCGCAGCCCGAGAGAAAGAAGGGGACTCGCTGCAGTGAGCAAAAGAGGCTCCTCCTCTTGCTCCTTCAGCTGAAGCAACTGCTCTGGGACTGGCATTCAGCAAAAGAAGTAGCCATATGCTCACCTAATTCTCACAAAACTATAAGCCCCAGCCATAGATATGTGCACATGCCCTGTGTGGCTAGCTGCATGTGTCTTTAAGAAGGTAAAAAAAAACAAAAACAAAAACAGGAGTCCTTTCTCCTACAGACAAATGCAGTAATTACACATGGAAATTCAAATCGGGGGGAAAGAAAACCCACATTTTCTGTCTGCTATTTAAAGAGGAAGAGCTTTCTTTTATGCCCAGGAGATTTTTGTTTGCTTTATGCAGAGGGAATCCAATATAGCAGAACACAGGAAACGCTACTTCTAAGAAGTGGCAATAACTACCTAACAAACTACATGAACAATAGAAATGACAGGGGAGTAGGGGGTGGGGTACCAACTATTATCTATACTTTATAGCATATATTTTAAAGTTAAATACCTGCTTTCTCAATCTGTCTTATTCCTCTACTAAAGCATTAATCAATGCTATGAATTTTGAAATCACAGTATCAAATATGTCAATAGCTGAGAAAATTCTCCAAATCTAGATGCATCACTGAGATCAGGGATTAGGGCATCTTTTTGAATGAACTCACAGCTGATTGAGCAAATTCAGGAGTAGCAAGCAATTTTAAGACAGGACGTACTTATGATGTGAGAAAATGGATTTCATGTCATTGTTTAATCTGTTACCTCATAGGGAGAGTAGCCTTACTTTCTGACACTGCAGGAGTGAAAGACTGCTCAAAGTACCAAGAACGTCATCCAAATTCTTCCTTTATTCCTCTACTTCCTAGCTGGGAATGTACATCCATTTGCCAGGAGTTGGAAACAGAGGAAAATGGGTGATATGAAAACCTCAAGTATTTCTGGATACAGCATGTCTGCCTTCATACCCCACCCCCAGCAAGGAGACTGTGCTCTTTGGAGGAATAAAAATCATCCATTTTAGAAATTCTAGATGTTGTACTAAAAAAAAAAAAAAAAAAAATGAAAAATGAAAAGAAACAGTTAAGAGGCTGACAAGCACTAGATTATACTTTTGGTAGCTTTTTCAGAAAGAAAGAATGTTAATAATTAGTTTGATAAACAAATCAAAGAGCATTTTATAGTAGGTTATTTCTGTGGTTTACAGGTAGATCAATATGTACTTCAATATTCCAAGATTAGAAATATCGTGAAAATATATGTAATAAAAAGAAAATATTTGATTGATTAAATCAAACTTGCAAGTCTATCCACATAATTTAAACCCTGGAAATGTTATGTACCCTTAAATGGCTTTCACTTTTTCAGACTATTCAAAACGTAAATATAATACTTATTTTGTTTTAGTTTAAAGGGAGACTCCATTCCTTATATAATAAACACTGTAATTTTTATGTTGAATTCCAGTCACAACTAGTTTTGTTTCTTTATAGTTTATCATCCTATAAATTAATAGCACTTTTAAACTCTTCTATTATTTCCTCACAAATTTGCCAACACATGAGTGAATATCAGTATACATTTTTAAATATAAGATTTTATATGTAAATGTAAATTAGCATTAAAGGTAAGAAAACAATGTGTGCCTTATTAATATTCAGTCTAGAAAGCAAATAAATGGCCTACAGCCCTAAAAAGGTAAAATCATTACCTAGAGTATACTCTGAACATGGGGGAAGTGACAAAGAATGGATGTCTTCCTGGCTTCAATGTTGCCACTAACCAGCTAGGAAATACTGAATAAGCCTTCAGTCCTGCCTGAGCCTCAGCTCCTTCGTCCCCAAATCAGGCAGCTGAAATATTAAGATCCTCTTCAGTATTGACACAATATGCTTTTGAGATCAAAATAACAAAAGAGATAACATTCTAAGGGCCAGTGAACAGTTATCCCAAACATTACTTTGTATATTAGAAGAAAAATTTTCAGTGAACACTCCTCTGAGCAAAATGCACAAGCCCTAGCACTTCCCAATCACCAATGCTGGGGTGGGATAAAATATTCAGAATCAGAAAATTATGGGTTTGAAACCCAGATCTGCAGGCATTCACAGTTATGAAAACATGATGTCTTTATCATTTTGGTATCTTCACCTGTAAATCAGGTAAGTTCATTATGAAGCTTTTCATTGTTGCAAAGAAGAAAGAAGTGGGGAAGAAAGAAAGAAGGGAATGGATTGTCTGGTGGCTGTATCTAAATGCACCTCATACTTTTTGGTAACAGCTAGCAGCCTCTTCCTCTGCCAACTTTCTGCCCTGCTAGCTACCAGCTTGAGTTAATGTTTATCTATCTGGCCTCCAGACAAAAGGTCCCTAACTCAAATGGAGAGTTCAGGGAGGTAACACTTCTGTGATGAGCTCTACTAATGTGGATTTATTGATTATCCCCAGTTGGCACTGTTTTTTTAAAATACACAATTAAGAATGAAAGATAGCTAGGCAGTGATGGCACATGCCTGTAACCCCAGCTACTGGGGAGGCTGAGACAGGGAGAATGCAAGTTCAAGACCAGCCTAGCAACTCAAATTCTGTCTCAAAATAAAAAAATAAAAAATTATAAAGGGCTAAAGATGGAAAGGAGGAAAGGAAGGAAGAAAATATTTCATTAACTAAGTAACAGTATTTTTCAAGATATTCTGCAACCTCAGGGGAGCTACATAATATTAGACTTTTTTCCTAAGCAGTAACAGGAATTAACTATAATGAAAGAAAGAAAACAATGGAGAACTTCAAGCAGGATTTAAAATTCTAACATCTCCGGGACACTCACACATGCCAGGCAACTTGCACAGTGCCTTATGCCTTACCCACTCACATAATCCCTACAACAGCTCTTTGAAGAAACTGCTATTAGTAGCCCCATTTTACAGATTAAAAAACTAAAGTAACTTGGGCAAATCTCCAAGATTTAAACAATGACGAGATTTGAACTGGATTTGGCTGGCTCTACAAACACTAACTCATCTAGAGTATGGTATTATTAAGCAAGATTCATGTATGGTTATCAGATAGAAATGTTAGAAATTAACATACAGTAATGTCAGAATGATGTGGAGAGGAAAACATTTAACCAAACTTTATGGCAATATGTTTAAAATCCTGCTTTGGTGTCCCATGTTTTGCCATCAAATTCCTTTATTTATTAACACTGCTAGAGAAATAAAATACTATTATAAAACAAAGGACCTAACAGATCTCCTTTGGAGACGGAGCCCATTGTCTGTCATCCACAGAGAAGACTCCGTCTAGAAGTCAGACATACCAGAAGGGGCCCTGAAAGTATCCATCCTCCAGGAAAAACAGCAACTCGGACCTATCACAAGATCCCCTAGGATATTCATGGAGTTTTATTAGGTGATTAACACAGGCTCTTCAGTAAGATATGGTGGTCCACTACAAAAAGATTTTTAAAAGGTTATCTTGATAAAGAAAAATAAGACATGATAGCATTTTCATAAATTTAAAAACATAACCTTTTCATACCTTTTCTTCTCATCAGCTTGCCTACAGACAAATCATGGTTAGAACAGTTGCCAATATCTGCTGAATTATTTTGGGATTCTCATGATAATGGTTAAAAATGGCAGGAAGAAAACTAAAGCACATGAGGGGTAGCAGCTCTGATTACTATCTTTTTTTTTAAAGAATTTAATCTTAATTTTTTATTTATTGGTTTTATGTGGTGCCAGGGCCTCACCAGTGCTAGGCAAGCACTTTACCACTGAGCCACAACCCCAGTCCCTGATTACTGCCTTTATTGGAAAAAGATAGTTCTCAACTATGACCAAAATATTCTCTGTGCCATTAGTTGACATCTCTATCTGTACTGAATATGTGTGTGTGTGTGTGTGTGTGTACATATATATATTTCTGTGAGCAGCCTCACAGAAATATCTCACTAAAAATAAATAAATCTTGCTGTAAGATTCTGCCTCTGTAAAACTGTACAGATTACCAATTCTTGAGAGAGTGCCTATCATGAAAAGAAATGAGCTTGACACTTTGAAGAGGCCCATGAGAAAGAAAAGAGAAAGTAAATGTCCCTTTATTCAAAAGAATGGAGGGGGAAGAGGACATTACATGATGATGTGTAAAGAGAGGGAAGACCCACCTTATCCCTCCAGATTCTGGAACCAAGCCTCAGGAGACACACATGCCTTAAAGTACAAGAGAGCCTTCAGGAAGGTTTCATTATACAGAGGCAGTGCACTTAAGGAAACTACTACACTAAGAAATGTGACAGTTTCTATGTAAGTTCGTGGAGTGCTTGATAATGTGTGCAAACTTGGAGAGCAAAAGATAAATAATTATTCCAGGCCTGAAGGAGGTTAGTGGACATATCCAATGCTGTATTTTGTTTCTGTACATTCTTGTAAAAAACAGATCAACTCTCCATCATGACTCCATAATAAGCATATGTATACTGCCCAGACCCAAAAGATACCCCTCCATTGTTTAGTCACTGCTAAGTCTTTGTAATCATTTCAGAACTGAAAGGAAATGTTCTGAAACAACATTATTTAACATGGATACCTGAAAGCTGTTTTTATGAAAGTCTGTCTATATGGGAAAGAGACTGGGAACAACAACTAAACAAACCTCTGGCATTATCTGCAAATCCCACTGTTAAAGTCCTGTTTTAAGTACCTGGGAAAAGAATCTCAGTCTAATTGTGAAATGTGGGAGTTAAGAATTTTTTTTCACCATTACTCCTACTATAGTTATATTTCCAACAGATCTTTTACTTCTCTTGCGGTGGTTTTGTTCTTCTTTAAAAGTTATACTTACTCGTAATTGCTATACACTATACAATTTTAGTATATAATTGGAAAGATTTTTTTCTATAAAACCCAAGAAAGAGAAAATAGCATACCATATACAGCATGTATGCATTTAGGAAGAGGGAAGAAATAAGGAGATCACTAGAGCCACAAAAGAAGTCCCCATTTTTTACCAACTCATAGCAGTCATCCAAGTCTCTACTGAAGCACTTCTGTTGTGCCAATTTTCAAGGGGCTCCTCCATGGTTACTGTTCAGTCAGTGCTTTTCTGTGAGTTACCCTACTTGAAACAACGTAGGCAGTCAAAGCCTTTTCCTTAGTTGAGAAATAAATTAGGGAGAATTTATTTCTCTGCTCAGACGACAGGCACAGTGTATATGTGGACACATAGTACCATTTTACTAATTCTAGTCCAGCCAGTATTTATTGAACAGCTACTATGTACTAATATGATGATCGTATAAGCCATTAACTCTTGAATCCAGAGGTACTGCCCCAGTAGACAAGAAAGACAGGGCCAAAGGATGGTAGGAGCCATGGTTTTAAGGGAACAAGAAGGAATTCAGCATTCCCAAGTAGTAAATTCTAGTTGGAAGTGTTGTTAAGGCAATGCAGTACCAGGGGAAGAAAGACGAGGAACAGTCATTTATTCTAGATAGATCCTGTTCAACTCTGTGTTCTACAGTCTGTGCTTTTCAGGTATTGACAATGAAATCACAAAAGCTGACATGAATTACTTATTCAAGGACAAGTTAAATGTTTAGATGTTAAACCCTTATTTGATAAAAAAGGAAATTCATACAGTATAAGCACAAAGTATACTTAATCAGCTGGTTAGCGCTTATATAATCAGACTGGGCTGCTTTCTTGTTTAAGTGCCTTTGATTCCTTAATGCCCCCAACCTTTATGATGAGAAAGCAACATTCTTCACAGGAAGAAAGAAATGCATCTTACAAATGCCAATAGGACCCAATGAGTACATTTTATTTGTAATTTGACAATATAAACAACACAAAATTTGGTTCTACACTTTCGAGTGTATTGGCAGCTTTCACAGGTCCTAATTATTCTTCTTGCAGAATACTCTCAATCTATATTTAGCTCTGAAAGTGGTCCACTGTTTGACCTTGAACAAGACAACCATCAGTCATATTTCCTGGTATGCCAAGTCTCAAATAAAAGGTGCTCTAATGATTCAATACAGTATTATTAAAGTTTTTGTCTTATACACATAAAGGAATAACAAAGAATGAAAGTAAATCCCCAAGAAAATGAAAAGAAAATCATTTGTACCAGATGAAATGCCATTAAATCAGGCTGTTTTTGGCGTCTCACCATCTGTCATGAGTCCTCCACGGCCCAGGCTGAAATTCATCTGACACAGTATGTCAGTATGTATTCATTCTGATTAGTCTGTTTATGGATGCTTCTAACAACATGTGGTAACTGTCAGGACTGTTGATTAAATACCCCAAAACCAAAAAGCTGAGTCTATTTTCTGTTAATAAGTTTCATAATTCACAAGTAAAATGTTTATCAGTTAGGATGCATTTGACTACCAACTCCTGATTCAAAAATAAATGTCATTATATCCTATAATCTGTGGGGTTATCATTCCTGGGCTGGTTAATTCAGTGGCTTACCAAGATCATCAAGACTCATCTTTCTAATATCCCATACGTGCTTACAGTTAGGATACAAAGTCCAGCCATCACGTGTATGTCCAATATTTTTCAGTTAAAAAAAACAATGGCACTCCCTCCGAACCTCTTTTATCAGACAAAAAAAATTATTCTCAGAGGTCCTGTGTTATTCTTCTTTCATCACTGTGGCCAAAATACCCAAGAACAAATTAAGGAAGAAAAGTTTATTTTGGGCTCACAGTTTCAGAGGCTCAATTCTTGGTCAGTTGACTCCATGTAACTTTGCGACCAAGATAAGACAGAACATCATCAGAGGGACTTGGAAGAGGAAAGCTGCTCAGCCATGACCGCCAGAATGCAGAATGGTGGGTCAAGGCACCAAGGACAAAATATAAACTCCAAAGGCACACTTCCAGTGACCTACTTCCTCCAGTCATGCACCACCTGCCAACAGTTATATGACCCAGGTAGTCAATATAAATTATTAATCCATAAAATGAATTAATCCACTGATTAGGGTACAGCTCTAATAATCTATTCATTTCACCTCTGAACATTAACACAGGACCTTTTGGGGGACAACTTATATCCAAACCATAACATTCTACCCCTGGCCCCAAAAGTTCATGTCCATATCACAATGCAAAATGTATTTAGTCCATGTACAAGAGCTCCCATTGTCTCAACAGTTCCAGCATTGCCCAAAAGCCCAAGTCCAAAGTCCCCTCTGAGACTTAAGGCAAATTCTTGGCTGTGATCCCTTGTAAAAATCAAAAGCAAGTAACATATATCCAATATACAGTGACAAAGAGTAAACATTCCCATTCCAAATGGGAGAAAGAAAAGTCTAGAAAGAAAGAATAGGACCAAAACAAGATTGAACCCAGCCAGACAAACATTAGGTCCTATAACTTCATGTCCAGCATCCGGGGAACACATTGGCAAGGTATAAACTCCAAAGGGCTTTGGCAGTCCTACCCTTATGGCTTTGCTTGTTGCATTGCTCATGGCCTCTCTATTAGTCCGGCTCTGTTGGCAGCCAGCAGCCTTCCTCAGCAGACATTTTAGGTTACTCGCATCTCTTAATCCAGGAGGTTTCCACTGCATCTTTGGCTTTCTTCTCACAACTTCACACATGGCCTTCAGGGATTTTTAATTCTGCAACACTTTGCTTGGCTTCCCCCACCTTCCTTTGAACTCTTGATGAAAGCCTCCATGACCCCCAACTCCGATATATTGCATTCCTACAGAACCAATATCACTGTCTGCCACCAGCTCCAGCAGTAGCTGGGCCCTTTTTGACCAAGGCTACAAGGCCTCTAAGTGCCTGTGAGGCTGAGCATAGTAAATGAAATCCTGTAGAAACAACTTCCTAGGTACCCTTTTGTGAGCCAAGTGCTCCATAGTCTCTTCTCAAAGGAGTTTTCCCTTTTACATCCTTGAGCATTTGATGGGTGTGGTCTCACTGATTCTTGAGATGCCCTTTCCATTGTCTCTGTGCAAAGTATTTAGCTTCTCTTTTTAGTGGTAGTCATATCTTCAATAACCACATCTTCTTTGGCTCCAAATTTACACACAGTTTTCTGGACAAACTGCATTTTAAAATCTCTCTTCTCTACTTTTTACTCCTCTCATAGCAAAACTTACTAATGACTACCAGCAATATTCACACCACTGCCTGAATTCTGTGTTACCCTGACATTTCCTCTGCCAGATTTATTTTGTCCATCACCTTTAAATTCAGCCTCACAGGAAGTCTTGGGACATGAGCAGAATGTACACAAGTTCTTTGCCAAAATGTAACATGAATGATCTCTAGTACAATTCCTAATAGAGTCCTCATTCTTTTCTGAAGTCTTATGATTCAGTCTTTACTGTCCACATTTCTATCAGTATTCTGGTCCTGAGATTCCATCAGAATGCCCATTAAGCTCTGCTTACAACATTCTATGGCTTCTCTAGTCTGCATCTACATACTTTTCCAAACTCCTCTCACAAATCAGTTCCAAAGGCTTTTGAATCACCTGGTTAGATCAGTCACAGCAATTACCCCATTTCTTGATACCAATTTCTGTTTTAGTCCATTCTTCATCACAGCAAGCAAAACATCTGACAAGAACAACTTAGAGGAGGAAATTTTCATTTTGGGTTCACAGTTTGATGTTCAGTCCATGGTTGGCTCACTCCATCACTCTGGGCCCAAGATAAGGCAGAACATCATGTCAGAGGAGCATGGTGGAAGAAAGCCACTCAGTTCATGATAGCAAAGAAGCAGAAAGAGAGATCTGGGGCGGTGGCGCCCATGACAGATTATGTATTATATGTAGGCATACCCCCAGGGACCTACAACTACTTCATCTAGCCACACCCCCATCTGCCTACAGTTATAACCCAGTTTGTCCATTCAAATCATTAATCCATCAAATAAAAGAATCTTCTGATTAGGTCATAGCTCTCATAACTTAATCATTTCACCTCTGCATTAACACAGGAGCTTGGGGGGACACCTTATAGTCAAACCATAACAGGCTCCAAGTAGACTTCCTCTCACATATTACAAATGAGCCACTCGCCATCTCCTAAAATGATCACTAGCAAGATAAATGGAAACAACAGTCTGCAGAGTTAAAACCAGGCCGTGTACCCTGAAATCACTGTGTCACAGTGAAGGGAAAGAAGAAGAGAATGAACTTAGAATAGGCAAACCACTGATGTATGCTAGAGTTTTGCATTTATCTTTTAATAAAAATGTGGTCTCCATTCTTCATCCAATTAAACTTCAGTGATTGTAAGGGTCTGCTATGGCTTGGATGTGGTATGCCATTGGGAGGGATAAATGCTAGTCTCCCAATGTGAGTATCTGAGACAGTGAATTTATAAAAGAACAAACTTCAACTCTATTGCTTTGGCTTTCTCCATCACCATGTGATTTCTTCTGCACATACTCCTACCATGATGCTATCCATCATGTTGACGGCACAGCCAAGGAGTCCCCCACTGGAGGTAAATAGATAGTAGTTACCTGATTTTGGAACTTCAGCCTCCAAAACTGTGAGTTAAGGCCTATTTTCTTTATAAAGTACCCAGCTTTTGGTATTTCATACAGCAAGAGATTGGACTAACACAGGTCTATAAACAATTTTATATAGCAAAAAAAAAAAAAAAAAAAAAAGGGCCCCCAAACAAATCACTTACTGTCATGCTAATAAAAAAATAAAAACTATCTACCAGGGCATGGTGGCATACACATGTAATCCCAGCTACTTGGGAGGTTGAGGTAGAAGGATCACAAGTTCAATGCCAGCCCAAGCAATACAGTGGGACCCTGTCTCAAAATAAAATACAAAAGGGCTGGGTATAGCTCAGTGGTACAGCACCCCTGGATTCAATGTTCAATTCCCAGAACTGAAAAAAAATGTATATATGTATATATATATGTACATATATATATGTACATATATATATATATGTGTGTGTGTATATATATATATGGGTAAATGTATGTCACACTTACAAGCTAAAATACATAGTTGGAGAATAAGAAGCCAAACTATGAACTGCCTTTCTCTAAACCTTACTATGCTAAGACTGACTGCTTAAATAAAAGCTTTTACTTTGATCAAAGTTGTTAGCAATGAAAATATGTCTGACAGCTATGATTCTTTGAAATGAAATATAAATCCTATGGTGGTCAAACGCAGTTTTCTTTACTCATAGCCAGAATCAAGACAAAGTATTCACCTGACTCATTACTACAGTCGACAGAAGATCAAACAGAATCACAATTTGTGCACTGACAAACTTGTTATTTCAGTTAGCTAGTTACTTCTTTAGGCATTTTATGTAAAACATACTAAAGTCAGATAAAATATCAAAGGATCTTCATAGGTTAATGGAAAAAGATGAGGAATTTAAACTTCAAAAACAGGTAATAAAGTCTGCTCTGTGTTTCTTTAACCCTCATACCCACCCCCCAGTTTCTACCAGCACAAGTTTCTCTATAGAAGATACATACTTAAATAGTGGACTTTTTTTTTTCACTGTTTCATTCTGTTCCAATGACAAAACAAAACAAAAAAATTTACCACATTTGCTTAAATAATTTCCACAACCTTTTGTCTCTATCCTAGTCCTTGTTTCCATCCTTCCTCTACAATTTTTATCACAGGTAACTATTGCAAAGCAAGTATGAAGTTCCGGATTTCCCAGATACCCCTCAGCTACTTCATTCATACCCATAGTTTGAACTACTAACCTAAGGCCACTGGATCCAGGTACATCATCTATCTCCTGGCCCTCTCTCCTCAGTTTGCCACTGAGTGGGCCACACGTTCTTTTCATAAGCCCCAAGTTGAACTCACTTCTTTCACCAAACTGTTTTCTGTTTTACCCTCTATATTGGTGTAGGGCACAATTGCCTAACAACCAGTCTAAATCCCTAACTTGGAACCATCCATCCTAGGCTTCTCCTTTGCCTCCCACAACTCACCCCAAGTCTAAAAATATCAAAAAATATGGATTCTCCTGCTTACCTAAGATCTGTTTCTTTCTTCTCCCCCACTGCAAATGTTAAGTGTGGGCACTTATCATGACCTGCCTCAACTAACACTATATATCACCTTCTTACTCGTCTTGTGATTCAGTATCCGATTTCTCCTCAACCATTCTGCTTTTATGAGACTAGTAGAATGACTTTTCTGAAGCAGACATCTGATAATGGCATTTCTAGCTCCAAAACTGTCTATGGCTTTTGTCCCCTACAAATAAGAATTAAACTCCTTAAGGACAAGTAACTCATGTGCAGAGAGAATTACTTGCATGTTCCCACATAGATTCTTCCAGGTGGTTTCTTATGCTGTTTTCTCAGCCTGGAAAATACCTCCTTTCTCTTGCCTCCCTCCCAACATTCTCATTTTCAGTTCAAACCTTTCCTCTCCTGAACAGCCTTTCCAATAATCCCAGGCAGAATAAGAAGTTCACTCACTTTTCCCATTAACTTTATTACAGTCATTATCAATTTAAATTGTAATTGTCGATTTGCATGACTTCTCACAAACTCCTGCAGAGTATGGTTCATGTTTGCCCATCCTTGTTCTTCACTGCACAGCATAATGCTTGGCACTTGGTAAGTTCAAACAATATCCATTCAATAAATTACTCAAATAAATTATATCAACCAAAACCACACTGAAGATGTTTTAAAGTGAAGGAGGAGTCTGTATGTGCACAATAGTTAGCAAGGCTTCAACTGCCTGGAGGAAGCTATGAATGAACTGCTACTGCAGGCAGTATCAATGAATTCTAAATCCATTCTGCCAGTGTGACAACCAAGAGCCATTTGCCCACTACAATCATACTTCTCTCCCAATTCCCATTTCTATTATAAGGGTAATAATACATCTAAAGAAAAACACAGTGGAATTGGATTTTCAGACAGAGCTGGAGAAAGAGAATTTTATTACTTCTCTTGCAATTAATCAGAGACACAATAATAAAGTTGAGCTTTGGGAAAAATTACAACAATTTAATACAAACAGAAAATCTTTGGGGTATGAGAAATGGTGGAATGTACATATGTGATTAACAAGAATGATATGAATGTACATCATGCACAACCATAGAAATGAAAATTTGTACCCCATATGTGCACAATGAATCAAAATGAAGTCTGTAAAAAAATAAAAAGAAAATCTTTGGATTCTAATGCTAAGAAGAAACTTCATGAGGTTATTCAGATCTCTAGATCAGACAATCTTGGTACTCTCTCTTTCATTGTAATAAAATGTCAGGAAAGATTCCACAAATCCCTTAATACCTGTTCCAGAGTTTTAATGATCCTTTAGAATCCACAGTCTTTCCTACTGCCTGGATTGCTGTACTCCTAGCAAAGATTAAAAAATACTAAGACTGTGGGGAAGGAGAACGCAGTCATTTCCCTGATGTGGGTCGGCTGCTCAGCTTAATAGATTTCTTCAGCTTTACCATGCACCTGGAAGTGTATCTAGAATATATACTCCTATACTAGTTTTCCCCCCTTTTGTGTTATAATCACTTCTTTAATCTCATGCTTTTTCACTCATATGGTTTTTATGCACACAAAAAAGTTATATTAAATAAACATATTATTGTTCACAAAAAAAGAAATTAACATTTTCTTTCTTATACTAAACCTTCCTTAAGTCACTCCTCAGTCTCCTCTGTCCTATGCTTAAGAATCCTACGAAAAAACTGTCATGAAGACAGCAATGACAGCACCAGTGAGTGAGTACTGAGTGTGAGTCAGGCGTGAAGCTAAGAGCTTCTCCCACATGATCTCATTCAGTCCTCACAGCAGTCACTCCAGTAACTATTATTAGCCCCATTTGATAGAGAAGGTCATTGGTTTGACAGACATTAAGTAACGTGCACTAAGTTGCCCAACTGGGAAGTGTCAATGTGATTAGAGCAATTCTGTCTGATTCTAGAAACCCCTGGGCACTGCACCCTCCAGTCTGCTTGTTCATATGCTCTCTCTCTCTCTCTATTATTTTGCATCCTCTCCAAGTCCTCCATGCTTCCCTTAAAGGAAGAAGAAATTTACAAGCTTTACAAGTTTGTCTCTTGTGAATTCATTTCTTTATCAAAAAAAAAAAAAATTGTGTGTGGGGGAGGGGGCTGATACAGGGGATTAAACCCAAGGCCTCATACATGCTAGGCAGATGCTCTATCATTGAGCAACATCTCCATACCTCAAATTATTAACAAGAATATACTGTACAGACTTGCCAACTTTGTTTTTCTAATAGTTAAAAATATAACTGAACCAAGATTTTATCTTTACTAAGTATTTATATATCTAATTACATATAAATTTAAAATTACAAATAAATATGTATATGCAATATAAAACCACATACACCATACACAGAATCACCACACACACACACACACACACACACACACACTCTTACTTTTTGAAATGCAGTGTTAATCACATGCCAATTTAAGGAAGCATTAGAAGTAATGCAAATATTTACTAACATGAAATGGATGTTCTGATAGGGAAGTACGACTATTGTTATAGTAAGTATTCCAATATCACTAGTATTGCTATTAATAACTAGTACTTTTATCACACTATATGTCAGGCACTGTGCTAAGCATTTAAAAAACATTAATAAATACTACTCATTGTGGTGAAAATCCCACTAAAAGACCATTAGGCAATGTGAGGGGCTAGTCAACTAGAAGGGTGTCCTAATACAATTTCCTGAATCTTAATGGCTTTGTTTGAAAATATACTTGAACTCCAGGAATTTCATTCACATGGTTTAATTTTTTTACTTGTGACTCAATATTTATCTTCATTTTTCAAAAATGCATTTAAAATTGGAGGTTCTAAATATAACTCATGAGATAATTTATTACTGCATCATTCTAGCTCTGACAGTTAAAATTAACACTTGGCACTGCCCCTTAATATGCAGGGTTCCTAAGATGGCTAATAAGTTACAATGCTTGAAACCAGGCTAATGGATGGATTTTCAAAATAGCCTGAGTCACAACTGCCCCTTTGTGTTAGTATCAAGATTAAGAGCTGATACACCAGTTAAAACACAGTGAGCTATAAATCTTATAAATAAAACTTATTTATAAGATTTATTTCTCAGTTACTTATCCAGAAGTTTCTTCTAACTCAAGCAAATATAAACAAACAACCCAAGAGTTCCAATTATCAGCTGCTTTACATTTTTATTAGGGACATATAACAATAAAATTTCAGATATTTTCTTTTCTAAGGTATGTTTCATTAAAGAAACATAGAAGAGGACAATTTAGTTACAAAAGGAACAAGATTAGCATATAAAATATAGTGTTCAACATGTCAGAGGTTCTACTTGCTCAAGAATATTATACTTTCTAGGTAACATAGACATAAGTGACATAAGTCCCAGTTAAACCAGTAGAGTCTTCGTTTTCTTACTTTTTCCCAACATCATAAGCAACAGACCCCCCTTTCATACTTACAACAAATATGCTATAATAAATTATTATTATGGCCACCAAATTTTTGTGTCATAAAGGAAATTATGAAATGCCCTGTTCTCAGTTCTTATTAAATTACTTGATAATTCTGAACAGAGAAAACTTCCAACTACTAAAAATTTTTAGTAGGAAAAAAAGGTACACAGTTCCTTTAGATGACAACTGTTTTTTCCCTGTGCCCTCTTCTAATATGCTTGAAATAGCTTCATCTTAATCACTCTAAGTAGAGATGAAATTTTCTTAATCTCCCTGTCAGCCTGTGCAAAAGAAAACAAGACAATTTTTTTTATCCTGTCCACCACAGAAGAGACACTCCTATATTATAGAAAATTGATTTCCCACAAAAATGATTTTTACATGAGTCATTTCATATAGATGTGCTCCTGTCAGTCTGGGATATTTTTATACTTAACATTTTTACCACAGAATTCTCAAATGAAAATTAACAGGGAAAGAGAAAAAAATTAAGAAGAGAGGACTCAAACACATTTGTATTATACAGAGAAACAGCTAAGAAGCCATCAAAATTAATTCCCAGTAAGCTAATTTTACTGAAAGAATATTTTGGAAATGTTGATCAGAATTAGGATAACTGTCTGAAAATTACATTTTTCATAGTTTACTTGGACCCATGAACTAAGGAAGAAGCCTTTAAATATTTTGGCCTTAGGACTTTATTCTTAAAAATTACTGATATTCCCTTCCCACAAAGAACTTCCATTTATGTCAGTTATATTTATAAATATTTACTAAATTAAAAAAATTATGGATATTGTTTGATACAAAATTTGACAAGCTGCAGTCTCTTCAAGTTTAGTTGCAATGTAGAACCTTAAAACTTATCAACTAAGCTTCATACTCTACCTTAAGTCTTTTTAGTTGTCTAGAACTTTCGATGGATCTTTTTCTTCATGTGTAACTTTTCTAACATGCATTGGTCATTTAAAAAATATTGATCTACTGAGTTACGGAGATCTTCTAAATCTTGACAATTTCACTACACAACATCAAAAAACACATTCATTTGTATCACCCTCATCTCATTAGAAAAGTCACCAAGTGTGAATTGGCAAAGGACACCAGTAACTTTGTGGGTGATGCAAATGTTCAGTATCTTGATCGTGATGGTGCTTTCCTGGTGTGTTCATATGTAAAACCTCATCACCTTTCACACTTTAATCTGTATGGGGTTTGTTTACAAGTTATACCCCAATGAAAATGATTGGTTACATTTTACAAGAGTGTGATAGATAAAAACAAACTGGGAAAATGGAGCGCTCTCTGTACTCTCTACCTTTATGTACAAAAGTTCTTAAAAGTTCCTCCCATGCGCAACCATAGAAATGAAAACTTGTACCCCATTTGTGTACAATGAATCAAAATGAAGTCTGCAAAAATTTTAAAAATAAAAATAAATTAAAAATAAAAAGTCCTTAAAATAAAAAGTGGGGGAAAGTCTTTACCTATGTTTTAGTTTAGTTTAAGTCAAGGTCATGGCAATAGATGAGAGCCTTCCAAAATTCTTATTTCTGCTTGAAAGCCTGGGTTTCATCATGATTGGTAAATAATGTTAATTGTAGTTGATGTGACAGGTTCACTTACTTTTAAGAAAATGTCTATTAATACTCAGGTTTGAAAACCATAGTTTGCCTGTCAATTGTTCTTCAAGAAAAAGTGCTATTGCAAGGAAGAAAGCGTCCACTTCAGCCCCAGCTTTAACAGTTGCTTGAGCACTTTCTTAAAGACAACCTCCTACTTCAGTGTGCTACAGAAATGCTTTGTGAATACTTCCCATCTCCATTTCTCAAAGGTCAAAATGAAATGCAATTTATCATTTTTGCTACTCAGCAAGAACATTCTTATGTGAAACTGCCTTTTTTAAAAATGGATTTTACCACCCTAAGATTTCATCTCACTACAATTAGAATGGCTATTATCAAGAACACAAGCAATAATAAGTGTTGGTGTGGATGTGGGGAAAACGGTACACTCATACATTACTGGTGGCACTGCAAACTGGTGCAGCCACTATGGAAAGCAGTATGGAGATTCCTTAGAAAACTTGGAATGGAACCACCATTTGGCCCAGCTATCCCACTCCTTGGTTTATACCCAAAGCCCTTAAAATCAGCATACTACAGTAACACAGCCACATCGATGTTTATAGCTGCTCAATTCACAATAGCTAGATTGTGGAACCAACCTAATCCAACCTAATTCAATAGATGAATGGATAAAGAAACTATAGTACATATACACAATGAAATACTACTCAGCCATAAAGAAGAATAATATTGTAGCATTGGCAGGTAAATGGATGGAGCTGGAGAATATCATGCTAAGTGAAATAAGCCAATCCCCAAAAACCAAAGGTCAAATGTTTTCTCTGATAAGTGGATAATGAGACATAATGGGGTTGGGAGGTGGGGTGGGAGGTAAGAGAAGAATGGAGGAACTTTGGATTGTATAGAGGGAAATGGAGCAGAAGGGGGTAAGGAAAGGAAGGATAGTAGACTGAGACAGACATTATTATCCTCTGTACCTGTATGATTACATGAACGGTGTGAATCTACATTGTGAACAACCATAGAAATGAAAAGGTGTACCCCATTTGCGTACAATGAATCAAAATGCAGTCTGTAAAAATAAAAAT
This sequence comes from Glaucomys volans, assembly GCA_020662805.1. Classification (NCBI taxonomy): domain Eukaryota; kingdom Metazoa; phylum Chordata; class Mammalia; order Rodentia; family Sciuridae; genus Glaucomys; species Glaucomys volans. Next base: position 92,222 of record JAJEJO010000781.1, read on the forward strand.
AAATAAATACATAAATAAAAATGGGTTTTAGCCAGCATGGTGGTGCACATCTGTAATCCTAGCCATTCCAGAGTCTACAGCAAGAAGACGACAAGTCTGAGTCCAGCCTGTGCAACTTAGTGAAGCCCTGTCTAAAAATTTTAAAATTTTTAAAAAAGGGTCGAAGATGTAGTTCAGTGGTACAGAATCTCTGGGTTCAATCTTATATTTTAATTGCAACCAACTCGATTCATTCTGACCAAACATGGTTCTATCCATTTTTCTGCATACTTAATAAAATTAATAACCCCAGTGGAAAAGGCAAATAAGTCTTTGTCCTCATAAAAATAGTTTTGTCCTCATAGACTCTGTAAAGAGTCTAAGGGACCACTAGGGATCTGTGGACCAAATTTTAAGAACTGGTAAACCTAAAGTACATTTTTAAAGAATTTAAAACCCACCAAGGGCTGGGGCTGGGGATATAGCTCAGTTCGTAGAGTGTTTGCCTTGCAAGCACAAGGCCCTGGGTTCACTCCCCAGCACTGGGAGAAAAAAAAAAAATCCCCACTCCCACATACTGAAACCAGGCAAGATCCACAAGGGGCAACTCAAAGACTTAGAACTCTGCCCTGACCCCCCCATACCCCAAGATATGGAGCACTGAAGATCAGGATTCCAAAGTGAGAGCTGAGGGTCCTTAGTCAGAGGGCCTCCAACAGATCAGAAGGGGAACAACCCTCACTCTACAGAGTACTGTGATACCAGTACTTTTAGGATACATGTATTCAATAAATTACATGAGAAATTCAAATTTTTTTTACAAAATTGACTTTATGTTAGATGATTCTGCCCCACTGTAGGCTAATGTGCATGTTGAAGGTAGGCTGGGCTAAGCTATGGTTTTCGGTAGGTTAGGTGTATTAACTACATTTGCTATTTATGATATTTTCAGCTTACCTTGGGTTTATCAGGACATCACCCCGTCTTAAATGTAGGAGCATCAGAAACAATGGTGAGTGTGACTTACCTAACTGTGATCCTTTTTCCTGTTCAACCTCTAGGTCTGTACAGACCTATCTGCATCTATCTGAGCCCATGGTTGACTGAAACCTTACCTCCTCTGTGCTGCTTGTGCTACAGTCTAAAATTAAGAGAATGTCTCTCCCCTAGGATTCATTCCTGTATTCTTATGCTGAGTATTAAACTCTATATCCTACATCTAACTACTAAGTTCCCTTCAGTACATATTCACTGCCTCGGTATGTGTAAATCTGTTCATCTGCTCACCAACTGCTCGTACTCACAAACCTAGCAACCTCCCACTCTGTCTTCCTCAGCTAACCAAACTGTAGGTTCAATTAAGGTGCTTCTTATCACTATTACTGCCTCCGCCCTGCCTCCAACCCACAGCTTACCTCCCACTATAAATCATGCCTATTGCTCTAGAAAGTCTCTTTTCTCTACTCTCCATCTCTCTGCTCTTTGTAATTATCCCATTCAGTTGAATTCTCCTACTCCTCATCTCTACACTTTCCTAGAAGCTAAAATTATAAGTTTCTTCCACTGTGTACCACCAAAGTGCCTACTTATATAGACAGATCCCATTACTCTATTCCTCCTCCCTCCCCATTTCTCATATGTAGCTTTAGCTTCCAGTGACTATATCATCCTTAAGGACTATGTTTTATACTTTTCTATATCCTACAACGCCCAAAAGCACAGTACATACATTACACCTACTCAATAATATTCACGAAGTTAATGTTGAACAATTATTATTGAGACAAAAAATACTAGTATTCCCAGAAAACCATTGTTTCTACCTCTGCTTTCAGAAGTTATAAAAAAGTACACTATCCTACAAAAAAAAATCTTCTAAACCTTTCCAATTTTCCCACTATAAGTCATGTCTGATAGCTAAAAGTAAACTAGTCTTTGCAAGCACTGAATTGCTTATCAATCTTACAAAGGGTGTCATTTAGTCAATTACTTTCCCTAAGGAAATAAAAATACAATGGAGTTGCCTGAGAAACACTAATTCACCCAACTCAAGCTCACAGAGAACAGCTTTCATAACCTAGGATATCCTGACCAGACTGTATTTCGCTAATGGTTTTCACTAGAAAGAACTGGGTTTTTCACTTTTTTCAGGATTTGAACTTTAGCTGATTAGTGCAGTTAGGTTTGGAAGGAGTTGCAGCCCAATTATAAGTAGGCATAACATCACCCAGGGCTAAGAAAACTGCAAAACCCACATGCGATTTTCAGGGGGAAACACACAGTAAGATGAGCTGTAGGCTGGGGGGTGGGGGGTGGGGCAACGAAGATTTAAAAAGCACAAGAGGAGACTATGTGTCACAAAAGATCAACAAATACAAGAATTCATACTCAAGGAACTACAGATTTTTACAATGTAAAAAGAACTTTAAAAATTAACTATATTGAAATACTCAGATATGAATAAAGTATCCATGGAGCTAAGTATAGACCAGGGAAGTAGGAAAAAGAATCAACTGGAAATCTTAAAAATGAATCATATAGTGATTCATATTAAAAAAAGAAAAAAACAGATGTCATAGGATTGGAAGTGTAACTCAGAGGTACAGCAGTTGCCTAGAATGTGTGAGACCCTGGGTTCAACCCTGGCACTGCAAAAAAAAAAAAAGAAAGAAAGAAACCTAAAAAGAGTATCAGTGATTTGGAATCTAGCACTGTCTACAAATGCATCATTAACAAATTAAGAGATAGGGAATATTCAAATGCAATGAAAGCTAAATTCTCTCACTCTAAAAATTCACATATATCTATACACAAAGTTTTATAAACAATTTCAGGAAGCTTCCAGAGTCCCTGAAGCTTAACTTCTACCACAGAATTCTGAATACAAAATACCTTGTCTGAAATCTGTTCCACTCTATTAAGAGAGACAAAGAAGCCTAGAGAAATTAGTTACACTACGGAGAAATTTAGAAACTAAGCTGGAAGAGAGAAACCGAAAGAGGGACTCTAAAGGCTGGACCATCAGGACAAGGGTTGAACAGAGCAGAGACCCCTACTGGCAATTTAGGTGGTATGAGCTGTGAGCTGTACAATGCCAATCCCACAATATCTTCAGCAAAATCCTCACATTCCTTGTTTTCTTAACTAAGAGTGGAAAGGGCAACAAAGTACTACATTCCCTCTCCAGGCTGACCTAAAGTAATCACAGAGAGAAAACAAAAACTAGCCATACTACTCAAGAAGGATCTAAAAATTTAGATACTTTGCAATGAACCTAAATGAAAATGTTCAGTTCTCTTCAAAATTTGGATGGAAGATAGCTCTCCCAAAAGCATGAAAATCCTCCTTAAAATAGACTTGAAATGTTTCAGAATATAAAACTCAAATGACATACGGAATATCTTCTATTTAAGATAGCTAAAATCTTTGGAATGTGAAATGATGACTTCTCTGAAGATCTGTCTTGAGGATCTGCAAATAAATTGGGTCTTTTGAACATTTTTTAAAATGCTTTAATAAACTCCAGTACTAAGATTCTTTCAGGGTGTACATATATCCATAGGTTTTCTTCAAGCTCAGGTGGAAAAAAATTATCTTGGCTGAGACCTTGAGACGTTAAATACATATATGTATCTTCTTTGAGTTATTTTCATGTTACTTTAAAAGCATATAAATCGGGTTGTCTTGAAGTTCACAATTTTATAAGAATAGTGTCTGATTTGAAATAGTACATTTGACTTACAACAGAGCAGGTTCCCATGAAATACATTCACTCTGCAAAAGGTGGGAACGACCTGGCCCTGTTTTGGTTAAAGGGTCTTCATTTAGTGCACCTGGAAACACAATTGTGTAGGAGTCTGTTTCATCACTTGCCATCTGACAGAAACATTTATGTATGAGGACGGAAGCACGTATGTATAAATTTCAGCTGCTTCTCCAAACATACTTTCCTTGCGGAAGAAACTGAAGTCTTCGATTTTTTCAGGTCCCCTACACTTTGTCTTTTCCAAGTGAAACTTTCTCACCTGAGTCATTCTATTCCTAATTAAAAGCAGCAAACATGAAAATGCCTGGTGAGAAATGGTATGGATATGTAGGCCTTCACTGGAGAAAATGTTTTCTTCACGTTCATGAAATAAAATTCAACTGAAATGAAGTCTGAATCAACATTTCAGACCTCATTATATTTGAAGCACAGAAGTACAGACTACAGGTAATAAAATCTTGACTGATATAAATATGAAAAATGTTCTACAAAATTTTCATTGCTATTACCAAACATACTTAGAAAAATGTCATTGAGTAAAACACGACTGATCATAAATATCAAAATTAACTGACACTAAAATCAAAAATAAAGATAATTAATAATTTTTAAGTGGCACTCACCAATCACAATTGAAGACTCACAATGATAATAACCATCACTTTGTTTCTTCTTCAGCATGGAGCAAAGATCGATGCGAGAGAACGTTTCTTCTCCAAACCTGTGGCTGATAAATTTTTCATACAATTCAGGGTCTATCTTTTTCACTCCCTTGAAATGACAAAACAAAATCACATCAATCAATCATTTCATCTCTGCAGCTGGTTCATATTTATATCACTTTCTTAGAACCTGATATTACATTTTGGGATGCAATACTGCCTACTGGCCCTTGAAAATAAATACCACAAAATTGTTGTAAAGTTGTTAAAGTCTCCCCACCTAGAATGAGTTGTAGTTTAAAAACCATCCATTAAAGAGTGCTGATTTAAATTTGGCAGCATTCAGAATTTCATATACTCTAAGCCTTGGAACTAATAAAGAATATGTTGAAATTTGAGATGCCAAGAACAGAGTAATCATCCACAACAACAATGGAAAAAAGTGATGTGGATCTTAATATTTTATACTGCGAAAACGTTCTAATAAGATGAATGCCATTTTAAAGTCCTCACATAAAAATTACCTAAAATTAAGTTACTTGAATTGGAATGGGGTATAAGTGGACCTTCTAAGTTCTTTTTTCTCTCTCTCTCCTTATTTTTAGTGTCCTTTCATAGCAGGAACAGGTAATCGTTGAAAAATTACAAAGAGATATTCTTGGTACCTTTATGGTGTCCCAAATCATAGGAAATGTTTCCATCTCCCCTACACTAGAATGGCCCTGCAGCTCAGCCTTAGCATTCAAAATCAGTCTGTGAAATGAATGTAATTAGAACACGTCTTTCCTTTTTACTGTTTAAAATGTATTACAGAAAAAAAATTAAATAGGAATACAAAAACATGGATTTTGTTCTATATTTTACTTTCCTATGTAAATAAAAAGTAATTTTTTTTTCTTTTTTTATAGGAATATGGTTGTGTCCTGAGTATAACCTGATAACCAGCTTTATTTTTTTCAATAGATATACCAGATTAATATTTAATATAGATATGCAACATCTTTTTGTCTCCACAGTATTCTATCATATGCAAGTATCATAATTTTTTAATCTAATTCTATGCTGTTGGACATTTCAGCCATTCTTAATTTTCAATATTAAGCATGTTTTTTTTTCCATATTCAAAACTGAGCTCCTGGTCTTGACTGCTTCACTCATAGTCTTTCCCACTCAGTTAACAGAAACCATTCTAATTGCACAGGCTGCAAGTTTGGGGGTCCTTCTTATCCCAATCCCCTTTCTCTCAACCCCACATATAAATTGTATTGGTTCTTCCTTAAAAATATATTGGATCCTCACCACTCCATTGCTACCTTGGAAAGGGCCATTGTGTCTTTCACATGGATTTTCACAATGGCCTCCTGGCTATTTTCCTTCCACTGCCTGCTCAACAGCCAGAGTGATCCTACAAAAGCATGCATTAGATTTGTTCACTTCTTTTCTGGAAACTTTTAAAGGATTCCCATCTCTCTCAAAGGAAGAGCCCAAGTCCCCCTATCAGCCTAAAGTGCTGTTCTGCCTGCTCCTGCACTTTCTGGACCTAGTCTCCCACCACCGTACCCTCTGCCTCCCTGACCTTCCTGCCACTCCCTGAACACACCAGGCATAAGCCCACCTCAAAGTCTCTGTACTGCCTGCAGCCTGTTCCTCTCCCAAATATCCTCGCAATTCATCCTGCCTCTCTAAATTCCTTACTCAAGTATTACTTTAACCATGGAGCCTCTCCTGGATGCCAATTTATTTAACATTTCCATTCCAAGAGGAACTCCTAATTCTTCTCTGCTCTTTATATAGTTGGCAAACTTTTCTACCATCTACATCTTCTAACATACTATGTAATTTACTTATTATATTCATTTTTCATTGTCATTACCTGTGTCTGCCCATTAGAATGCAAGCTCCACACAGGGAAAGACTTTTGTCTGATGTTTATTTACTAAAATATGGCTCCCTATGCCTGGAAGAGTGCTTAACCTGGAACAAAGCTCAGTAACTGCCACAAGTGCAAAGGACGATAAAATCTGGTGAAGAGGACAGTTGACAACATCAAATACTGTTTATTTGAGTCCAAGAACAATAAAACCAATTTCTTCGATTTGGTGAGGAGGATGCCTTGAGACAGGCAGCACAATGTCAAGGAGCAATCAGAATGTGTGAGTTCAAATCCTAGCTCTGCTACTGTCCAGCAGTATCTGTCAGATTTTCATCACTGGGACAAAACACCTGAGATAAGTCAACGTAAAAGAGGAAAGGATGCATTTTGGCTCATACTTTTAGATGTTTCAGTCCTAAGTTGGCTTTGTGGCTTTGGGCCTGTGGTAAGGTAAAACATTATGGGGGAACATCTGAAGAAGGAAATGTGCTCACCTCTTGGCAGCTTGGAAGGAAAAAGAGAGAGGAAGAGCCTGGAGTCCCAAAATCCCCCTTCAGGGCACACCCCTAATGACCTAACTTCCTTCCACTAAGCCCCACCTCCTAAAGGTTCCACCACCTCCCAACAGTGCCACCTAGGCTGATGATCAAGCCTTTCAGTCTATGGATCTTCAGGGACATTTAAGATCCAAATCATAATATCAGTAATGCAGCTTTGCTTTAGTTTCCTCATCTGTAAAACGAATTTACAATAATACTTATCTCAAAGTGCTATGTGAACTAAATCAATTAATTTATAAAAGTGCTTAAAACAGTGAAATATAACTTTAAAACACCTAGATACACACATAGAACCATATTATCATTAGTGAACTTCAGGTATTTATAGTTATAAAGCATAGTTGATTATTGTATAAGTATAATTGATTGATAATATGCCACTACACTCTCCATTTCAGTCAAAGTAAGATTTCAGAAATGAAAAAAGTTCTCAGTAAATGGAAACTGACCATTCCTTACTTATTACTTCTCATTTAAATGGTTTTCTTTTTCATTTTTGTTGGGGTAGGGGGTAATGATTCCTATAAATCATACAGAAGACTAATGATATCTTAAAGAAGGGCCTTGGTTTTCGAGATACTAAAGCCAGGATTAACTAGCCACTATACTCTCCATTTTTGGGTAAAATGTCCTTTCTATGAAAAAGAAGAGGAGAAACATGAAAGTTCTTCTAATCTGCCAGGCTAATTAATTTTAGCAAAAGGTAAGTACAAACTATTTTGCAAGAATTCTTCATGGATGACTTCCAACATGAGTCTTATGGAGTTAGCTTTCATTAGCAAGTGAAATTGAATTATAACTCATAGCAAAAGCAGTGGTTCAAAAAGGCACAAGGCCTCAAGGGCACTGAAGTTATATTCCCTGATCAGAAAAAATCTTTAATAATAAAGAATCCAGCAATCAATAGATATCTGCTTTATCTGATATATATTATAACACTAGCATGATCTTTGTTCTCTGGACAATGTTTTGCTGGGCAATGTGCTTCTTTTCTAATAAAATCTATCTGAATCAGTCTTACCATCCAGCTATTACAGACAGTGTTTTTCTTTCATAATAAAAGGACTATCATTCTGAGAAAATAAGTGAATGTATCAAAATCAGATATTGTTTAGGGGAAGGTTCCTATTTTCTTAAGGAAACTATTGGGTTGCTATAATTGTCTCAGACACATCATTCCTTCAAAAAGGATAAAACATGAAAGTTAATACAGTTGGACAATGACATTATATTCAGGTTCAAGACCCCCAAATTATCCTCTGCTTGATTCCTCACAGACCAGACCCTTTCAAGGCACCCTATCATTTAAAGATAGATGGAGATATTAGCATGTTAGGAGGACTCAAACAAAATCACAAAAATGGTTAAAGCCAGGGAAAATCTCCCCTGTAAAGGCTAAGACAGTTAAGATTATTTCAAGTGTAGAGAAACAATACATGTGGTATCTTTAATACCACCATGCTGAGTGATATAGTACTTTAGATTATTTTTGTCTGAAAAAACAATGGGGAAAAGGCATAGTTTTAAGGGCTTCACATTTATAACTGTACTCAGTATAAGTGACATATCAATTATGCAACATAAAACTGAAAGAAAAAAATAGTAAGTTAAGTACAGGATACCAGACTTTAAACAATAAATTAGTGGAAGGAAACATTAAACAGAAAATTTTCAAGACTCTTCATTAATTGTTAGAAATGACTCAAGTTTTACTTCCCTTAGGTCACAGTTAAAGTTTCTTTTAGTCACAGTTCAGGGAAAATTATCAGGGATATTTAAAGCCACTTGATAACCTTTGATAAAATGTACCATGAAACTGTAACAATTTCATTCATTTTTTAACCTTTTTATTTAATTTTTAATAGTCCATTAGAATTATACCTAATAGTGGGATTTGTTGTGACATATTTGTACATGCATCTAACAAAATCTGGTCAATTTCATTCCACAGCACCCTGCTTACCTCCCCTCTTCCCTCTCCCTGGTTCCCTTCCTCTACTCTATCTGTCTCCCTTCTAAAGGAATGTCATTCTTGATTGTAATTTGGCACCCAAAAAAGCAACTTCTAAAAAAATGCCATTGAGAGGATGATAAGTATTTTTAGAATCATCTGATGGCTGAATCTGATAAATAATGGAAATTATTTACTCAGGAAGCACTCACAACATCATTTACATTTAGCTAAATGATGCACATAATTTAATATGTACCAAAGAGGGTTCGCTTATATTACCATGCAACCAGCTCTATTTTTAATACAGACAGAACCATGAAATATGAAAATTCACATTAGCTAACAATCTGAAAGTAAAAATCTTTTATTTAAGGTTCTGAAATATGAAATACATATTATTCATCTTTAATTTATATGACAAAGTTGTGGTCAGAACAGTAAAATACTAATAGTATTTCATAATAGTAACTTCTTTTTGTTACTTATTATCTTGTAATAATCACAACTTATATAAATAGGCAGTACATCGAATAAAGAAATCATCTGTCTACTGATAATAAGCTTGGCATTCCTGGATCTCCTGTGTATTTTCCAATAGTTTATTCCTGTCATGCAAGTAGCTATAAAAGAAGCTTGCATTTCCTGTTATAATGACTGGAAATCCAAATGAAGAACATAAATTAAGAGCCAAACCAAACGGCTTGTCCTTTGGGCATTAGCTGGTTAATGAGGAGTAATCATCATATACACTTATGTTCATAAGTGGAAAAGGCTGTATTTCTTTAGTGATATATTGGCTAAAACATCATAATTTTTAGTGATAACTATTCCTAGTGAAGATTTATATACTGGTACTCAAAGTCATAAAAACATTACCTGTTGACATGGAGCTTAAAGGCAAATCTTTAAAATTCTTCAGGATCCCATCACCTCTTTACATAACTATATCTTTTGCTGTGACTTGCACTGTTCCATCTACCTTCCCCTTGACATGCCATACCTGGTTACCTCCAGGTCAGCTGCAGCCTTTCCTCAGCTCCCTTCAGTTAGATAACTGAGGCCCCTCCCATGCAGAGTCAATTCTACCCAAGCTTGCTCTTGACAGGAATAGAAAGAGTTGAAGTATCATGGCACCAGCCATGTGGTGATCTTGGATCCAGAGTCCAGTACCCTGGAACTTCCTGCAACCTTTTTTTCCTACCATTCTGGGCCAGTCCATGTAGCTGGTCCTCCCACTGAGTGCTCCCACTTCCTACCTGGCTGAAGTCCTGACATCTTGCCTAGTGCCTGTCAGTAAGTTTACAGATGAAAAACTAAGGAGGAATGAAAAATAGAAGAGACAATTGTACTTTAGTATTTTGGACTGATCTAAAAAAAAAATGATGCCTTCCATTATCTAATAATAGCACAGCATTTACTAAGTACAGGCACTGTTCTAAAAACTTTTATTAATTCAATTAATAATACCAATAACCCTGTGGGATTGGTATTATTCTTAAAAGGAAACTAAAATCACAGATAATTAGGTCACTTACCCAAAGGATACAGTTAGTAAGAGATGGAAGTTTGACTCAGATTCAGGATAAGTGGAGAACTCAGACAAATTAAAAAGAACAGAATGATAATATTCAAGTTCTTCACTATTTGCTTTAAAATATTAAAATTCTAAGAAAATTAGCCATTCTCAAGATATAATCATAAATACTATCATATTTCTAAAACCAATGTCAAGCTAGGTGCAGTGGTGCACACCTGTAATTCCAGTAACTTGGGAGGCTGAGACAGAAGAATTGTAAGATGGAGGCCAGCCTCAGTAACTTAGCAAGACCTTCAGTGACTTAGTGAGATTTTGTCTCAAAATAAAAATAAACAAACAGGGCTAGAGATATGGCTTAGTGGTAAAGCACCCCTGGGTTAAATCCCCAGTATAAAAATGCAAAATAAAAATAAAGCCAAAGTTAAAATTACTTTGGAAACCTCTAGCATTCCAAAATACCTGGCTTTAATAGTCTGTGTCAATATTAATGTATCAAGGGATAGTTACATGTCCATTGTAAATTAATTTTCTGTTTACTATGAAATGAAAAGGAAGATGAGAAAGAATTCATAGATGCTACTTAAACACAGAAAAATTATCCAAATAACCCAGCCTGTAAAAGGAATGCCTTTACACTATTATCCAAATAGTGAAATACTGGCAGAGACTTCTCAGTTTTCTAGACTGTTAATTTGAATATATAATATTTCTCAATTATTCATTTTATTTTGTAGAGCATCTCTACAAGCTCACCATGGGGCTTTTTAGGCATGCCATCTCCCTAATCCCTTAATTTATAAACTTGCTTTTAGCACTTCTGACTTGTTTAATCTTGAGGCTACAGGGAAAGCAAAAGCAGGACCTCTGACCCTGGCCTTTTATCTATCATTTCAGTGTCACACCTTGCAGCAAGCAGAAACACAATCGCTAGAGTTATAGATTTTTGATCTACCATTTACACCTCCCTCTACCTACACTAACACTTTCAGAGGAACTAGATGCTCCTTGGTGGTATCAAGTGGCAAAGAAAGCAATGACAGAGGAAAGGTTATACAGCTCTTAATAGCACAAGCCACTTCACAAAAGCCACTAAGAGAAAAGGCAGTATGACTCCCTGGTCTCAGAGTTTCTTCTCATGAGGTGCAGGCATCAAACAAAACAGAGGTCCTTGGGCTTCAGTCCACAAGTGTTTGGCTCATTTATTCCAACTGGGGCCATGTTAACCAGAGAGAGAACAGGTCACTGACACCCAAGAAGCCCTCAAGGTTGCAGGCTCAGTACAATAAATTCTGGAACACCACAATGCTTTTGTTTACAACATTCTTGGTCCACTTGGCCAACTTCAATTCCTCTTCCTCGATGCCTTTCAAGTGTAGTATCACAGGCCACATAACTGCTTATTATGTTTGCATGTGGCTTTCCCATTATTATGAAACAAAGAAGAGGCCCTGTAACTGAGACATCCTATACAGCTCAATCTCAGTTGGACTCTCTCCTCCCCTGGGTCAAACTCTGGCTGCTTCCTTGGTTCAGAACAGTCTTGAGGTCACTCAGATGTAAACAAACTACAGCCTTCTCCCTACCACATTTGTTTTCCTAAAGTTTTGCTCTTTGGTACATGTTCTCCTGAATTAACCAACTTAACCATTTATTTCTCTACACTAAAGATAAAATATCCCCCTCCCCATGTATGGTCTATAAACCTAGAACCAAATGTAATGTTTTCATCTTTCAATGCAATAGCTTTTCCTGCTAATCAAAAAATGTGTGAAACCTGAACAAAAGAACAAAATTGTATAGAAGATCATTCAGAAATAAAATCACAGAAAAATCCTAACAAGCAATTTTAACTTGTTTATAACACTACATTGTGACATACTTTTATTATGGTGGAATGCATTCTATGTTTATAGCTTAGAGGTCCAGGTCATAGAACCATTCACCTAGACTACTTAGATTATCTATAGACAGATACCTAACTGAAGCCTTAGATACAATCCACATGAGAGTTCAATACCTAGTGTAGAAGGCATTGCACATAAGTGAAATAGTTTAAATACATTCATGGGCATAATTCATTGTAGCCTCATAACTTTTAACAAGAAAGACCTGCAACATTTTTACAACTCATCTGCTCCTAATTGTTTTCTTCTTTTCTCACTTTCTTATGAACTAATCAATTTCCCAGAGTTACTCCCACTCAGCATTCTTTCTTCTTCCTCCCCTCCCCTTCATGCCCTTCACCAATATCATCCTCAGCAGAACACCTTACTTCACCTAACTCATCCTCTCCTGACTGCCCAGGAGAATTACCCACATACTACTTATTGTAGATGTCCCTACCTAACAGAGGAAGGGCCACAACAACTGAATGTCACAAGAACTGGGTGAAGGAGCAGATGAGACTGAGATATACAATGAGTGTCCTACAAGTAAGAAAATGGAACAAGGAATTAAAGGTGCTCTATGACACAAGCCTTTTCATCTTTTTGGCTGGAATCATTCCATGGATATCATATTAAATAAAAAGGGATTTTGGTAGGAAAAAACAACAGTTGGATATGGAACATGACCAAGGAAGCATGCAGCCCTTAAAAGAATTTTGTAATTAATGTTTTTCTCCAGGTAGAGCAAGAAATGTATCCAAAGACTTTCTTTTTTAACCTAACACATATTGCTATATAAAACAATTTTATTTATAACAAGCATTTGGAAACCGAAATCTGCATCTTGTTTACTCTTGAGATATAAAGGAATTACATAGTTTCCCTAATGTACTCAGAGTCAGCCTATATCTATGAATATTAGATTACATATAGCTTTTGGAAGTCCAAGTGCACAAGTTACTGTTTACTATTTCCTGATTGTCAGAGCAGGTCATGGAAGGAGAGAAGCAAGATGGAATCCAAGGGGACCAATTGGAATGGACATGAATAGGGAGCGGCTGCTGCTAAAGGAAAAGTCCTTGAGGGGGAGTCACACAGAACATTCTCCTGGGCATTGGCTGATTCCAATCTCACGCCAGTGCCCAAACTTGAATTACTGCTCTAAAGTAACAAATTGTTTCAAACAAATTCAGTTGTTGGAAAGGCAGTAGTCAAGCAAGGAGAAGTGGTTTCTTACTGTGGCCCTCAGCTCAAACACAGTATAAAGATACAGTTGTACTTAGTACTTAATGATGTCACAAGTTTGCCAACAATTAAAAATATTATCATTTGGTTGGTTTTAGAGACTGCAGGGGCGGAACCAGAATTCCTCTAGCCAAGGGTGGCTAGCCTTTACAATGATATGAACAAGTTTTGTTAAGTCTTCAACTATAGATAATGTGAAGTTTAGCCAGTAAAGAACCAGTAAAGAACACCTGGCCGGAGGTACCAGTCTCCTTCCACAGTCCAGGGACCTAACAGAGCCTCCTATGGATTTATAAGTGCACATAATGTTCCCAAGTTCACAAATGAGCCCTCAAGCTGCTCTGAGGATCAGTTGACTATTATATTACCTTCCATCAGTGGTATCAAGCCAGAAAGGGCAAAATTACCCAAGGACACAGGTGCATGCCCTCAATTTTAACACAGTGTAGCATATGACTTCCCCCAAATGGGTAGCAGCCACAGGAAGCATTGGTCCCAAAGAGGCATGGCCAGGGTTCGCCCTATAATTTCCCACCCCTATACTAACAAAAGCAAAAAGCTTAATCATTTTTGGTATTTGGGTACCTGCAAGGTGTTACCTCCTTTCTTTTGCCTTTCCTTTACCTTAGAATAACCCTGCTGTTATGGTTTAGATATGAGGTATCCTCCTAAAGCTCCTATATGAGACAATACAAGAGACCTTAGAGGTGAAATGATTGAGTTATGAGAGCTTAACCTAATCAGTGCATTAATTAAGGGACTGACTTGGTAGTAACTGTGGCTGGAGTCACAATATATATATATTTCCTTGTGTCATGTCCTGAGTCACTTTCCTCCACCACACTGTTCCACCATGATGTTCTCCCACATTTTGAACCCAGAGCAATGGAGTCAACCATCTATGGACTGACACCTCTGAAACTGTGAGCCCCAAAATAAACTTTTCCTCTTCTAAAACAGTTCTTGTCAGGTATTTTGGTCACAGAAGCAAAAACTCTGACTAAAACACGTGCCTTAAATGCTATCTATCTATGCCTCACTGCACACTTAAGTATCTGCACCCAGCTAATTGTCTGATCTTAGACAAATTATATCCAAGGACCAAGAAAAAAATCACAATGCTCCTCAGTCAACTCTCAACCTCAAATAACAGAACTGAGCAATTTTGTAATTTAAAGAGTTAGTATTATTCATTTTTAAGGTAACCTCTCCTTGAAAGAAAAAGATTCTAATTAACAATCCAAATAAACTACCTCATATTTAGGAATGGAACTATAACTCCAGTGTAAACTAGTTATAGTTTTGTACTATAAATTTAATTTTCCCTCAAATCTAAGTAAGGCTTTCAAGAAAAATAAAACTTGGCCTTCTTTATTGTGCAGCTAATTATAATTAACAAGAGCTGGTTGGCCAAGGAGTTTGGCAAAGCTTTCCAGTGGTAGAGAAAATATTGTTGCCATTCAAATTATTTCAGCTGGTTGCTTTTCTGAGGCTATTCAATTGCATCAGAAATAAGTTCCTGTCACTTATTTAAACAAGCCAAACAATTCTATATCAATATAATTTTGAAATAAAATTTAAATTCTCTTGGCCATATATTCTATTCTGTCTTTACCCAAACCATCCACTGTGGGGACTTGTCAGTTTCCTATAAGATCTTAATACTCTGTTCTTTCCTTGATTAGAAAAATGAAATTAATTACCAGCTGCAAGAGGTTTCAAAATGTCTGAAATGACTTGTTGAGAATCAAAAGTTTCCCATGACTAATGGTAATAGTTAAGACAAAACACTGATATTCAATATAGTTAAAGCAAACACATATAATTTTAATTAACATGAATCCTTTGATATTGAATTTTTTAATACAAGTTCTAAAACTCTGTTTCTTAAATTATGCTTAAATCAGAATTTTGTCTGTGGATTTCAATGCTGACAAGTAAATATGTCCACAGAATCTAGATACTTAGCACAAAAATATAATTTAAGCCTTAACTATAAAGATCAGCATTTTCTAAGCCATTATCTACCAAACAGTAAAGCTACAAGATGGTCAGTAGAAAAAAAGGACCTGTTGGTCCAGCATATTTGGGAAACAATTCTGAGGAAAACTTTAAATCATTCAAAATATCCTGCTCCTCCTGTGGTGTCCATCTGCAAGCAGAATTGTATATACTGATGTTGAACTCAGAAGGGATCATGGGACTTGCTATGATCAATAAAATGTAATCAAAAATAGTATTTGTCACTTCTCAGCCTGTAACAAATACTTTCTGCATAAGACTAGCAATGTCCAGATGGAGACTGTTCAGTCAAGGTTCAGAATAAAGACAACATGGAGCAGGTGCACATGATCCACAAACAGGGGCAGAAAAAAATGAATCTTTGTTGTTTAAGCTCTTGTGATTCAGAATAAACAGTTGCATCCCAGAGATCCTAAGAATCAGATTGACTTTATGTAGCCAGTCATTGCTGGGATCTGTTTGATCACAGAATAGTTGAAACCCTGATGATGTTCTAAGAAAAAATTTACAGAAAATGCTAATGAGGATACTTGCTTCTCCATTCCACTCTGAAGACTTAATATTAGGCTGACTGTACCATTTCTTTTAGGGGTTTTCAAAATGTTCAAGAGAATAGGGCCCAACCAGGAATCATCTGTAATCCTGACATGAATTAGTCAGTTCCTAGAATTGACTAATTAATTCCTCCCAAAAAATAATTTAGCTTTCTGTTTACTGTTTCCCACGTGTTTCTCAATTTTTAAAGATACGTGAAATATTGAGAGGTTCCAAATGGACATTCAGGCAGGCTTACCTTTTCAGGTATTATTTTCAGTTGTTAAACAATTGTAAAATTAGTTATTTAGGTTTTCTTCAATATATATGGAAATGGACAACACAACAGCACAATGTTTAAAAATCATTAAAACTTAAGTGAGGTTACTTGTTATAAATAGTGCTCTTTGACACACAACAGATGATACAGTTGACTAATGGCACCAAGAGCTTTCCCGAAGAAATTATAATTCCACCTTGCATCAGATTTCACTGAATATTTTAGCATTAAAAAGCCATTAAAACAAAGATATTTGTTGTTAAATGCACTTGGTGATATTAAAAAAAAAGACTCCAAGACAACTGATAACTGTAAGTAATTAAGACATTTGGGTTTGGTAGATTCAGGAATACATTATTCAAAGTATGCTTTATCTTGTACCAAGGATATTTTTATGACAAGCTTTTTCCTGGAATGATAAAGGCACCTGAAGTGCCTTCTTTCAAAAATAGGGTGGAGAAAGTGGCAGGACAGTCTCCACACTTTTCTTCCCCAGCATGCCCAGCTGGGGAATTCTTTCAAATTCAGGGTCCCCGTGAAAGCTTGCACACTCTACAGAAGGGCTTCTACTAGCGGCCTGAGTGCCTCCCTCATGGCTGGAGAGTTCTCCCCTTCCTGAAGTTGGTGCTTCCTGAGATACATCTCCTCCTAGGCCCCCTTCCACACGTTCCAAACCTTCATATGTTGCAGAGACAGTCTGCTGATGACATCTGGGATCTGCCATCAATACAGCTATTCCTTCCTCTATAGTTTTCCAAACCCTAAGGTAGCTTCCCATGTAAGCCCTGGTCCCAATTACTTCTAGTAGATAAACAGATAGACAGACAAATATATGAATGGATAGGAGTAAGTAGTGGGCAAGAGTTATGGTTTAGATGTGAGGTGCCTCCAAAAGCACATGTGTGAGACAATGCAAGAATTTCCAGAGGTGAAATGATTGGATTATGAGAGGTATAGCCTAATCAGTAGATTAACCCACTGATATGGATTACCTGGACAGAAAATGTAGGCAGGTAGAGTGTGGCTAGAGGAACGAAGTCACTGGGGATATGCCTTTGCAGTTTATATTTTATCCCTGGTAAGTGGAGCTCCCTTTCTGCTTCCTGGCTCTCACGTCTTAAGCTGCTTTCCTCTACCACGCCCTTCTGCCATGATGTCCTGCCTCACCTTGAGTCCAGAGCTATGGAGTTGGCTGACCATAAACTGAATCTATGAAATTATAAGCCAAAATAAAGTTTTCCTTCTTTTTGTTGTTTTTCTCAGGTCTTTTGGTCACGGCGATGAAAAAGCTGACCAAACAATAAGGAGTAAATGTAAACGAGCGAGGAGAGATGACACCTGGGGTTTGCAGTTGGGGAAGGATACAGAAGAAAGCTGGAATTTGGCCAACCCAGAGTAAAAAAAAAAAAAAAAAATTACAATGTTGGTTCTATATATTGAATCACCGAATAATTCAGAGACTGGGGTTTCCCCTTAATTGTACGATCACAATAGAATTTTCATCCATACACTTCCCTTTTCTCTTTCCATTGCCACTCATATCTGTAACTCCACATCCTCTTCCCTACTTCTGATCACCATCACACCACATGGGCCTCAGTCCATGCTGTGCACATATCCATTTCTGTACTCAAAAAAACCAGTCTAAGTAAAAATAGTACCCAACAGTTTTCAAAGGTCATTTTTTCATTATGAAGCCTGACAATATCTGACTATGAAAAGCTGCTGCAAGGAAGGGCCAATTAATAAACCACATCTTTGTTAGTTCAAGTGCTATATTGGCAAATTAGAACAGTCATAAATGAGGGAAGATATCTAAGAAGTCCAGAAAATAATTTATATTCAAAACAACTGATCTAAGTAACAGATCACACTTATTTCTTGAGAAATTCAAATCTGTATTAAGATGCTTATTTGATTTAAAACTGGTCTTCTTCTGCCACCAAGTGTTAGCACACACTTCTAACTCAGCAGATTTTGCCATGTTTAAATCACAGAAATCCAAGGTCATTCAATGAGAAAAATAAATCAAAAAGGACTCACTACAAAGAGCATGTAGCTGAAGAAACAGACTAACCAGGCCAAACAATTACATTCTAAGAAAACTATAAATAACTTGAACTTTAGTTACCATTTTGGAGACACAGTAATTTAATGAGATTTTCTAAGACTTCATTCATCTGATTAAAGAATTACAAAACACATTGGTCATCAGAATAGTTCTAAAATTTACAACTCCTTTCAACATGATCTCATGTAACACACCCACTTGAATTTCATGAAACTAAGAATATGCAAAACTGACATATGCTTTAACTGAATGTCTCCTGGTGTTAGAAAAAATATATAACCAGGATACCATTCTGTGGCAGAGGAAGTTCCACATCAGAAAATTCAAAGCAATGTTTCTATATTTTAAAAATTCTGAACATAATATATAGAAATTTTAGTTACCCCATTAGGTTTTTGGTTACTTCTCCTACATGCTATTATCGGCAAACAGGTTTCCCTACCAAAGGACAGGACCCCAGAAGCCAGTGACTTCTGCAAACCATCCTGAACACCCTGGCAATCTTCATACCAGATCTTTACGACCACTACTGGGAGAGGACAATACATGGCCTGCACCACCTCTCTGTCCACATTTTTGAGGTTAATGAGATGTTTTACCTTAAAACAGACTAATTATGGCTCCAACTTTTGAGTCTATGGTTTTAAAGATAGCTCTTCAGATCATTAAAAAAATAACAATTACTAGATGATGGGGAAAAAACTTCAGTTGAGGTACAAACAGAGAATACCTCATTACACCTCCTACATACAATCATGGATGGACCATCTACCTTCCTGTCTTGAAACCTGCCTACACTAATCCACAGCACTCTGTTCCTAGCACACTGCTTTTAAAAACCAATAATGAGATCATGTCTATCTGCACAACAGTACCACCAGCATCTCAGGAGTACTCTAGTATCGTACCCAAAAGTATTTCCAGATGTCCTCATGAAAAATCAAATATAAAGAACAGAGCAACTGGTACCAGTCTTCAAAAGGGAGAAATTTAAAGGGAGATCTCACTTAGCTCCTTTTCAGACATTCTCACTATGCACCACCCCTGCATACCAGAAGCTAAAAGAACTGGGGAGTCAGCTCAGTGGTACTACATCCTGGATTCAATCTCCAGAATTTATAAAAAAATAAAATAAAAAACTATTTTTAAAACTTTAATTATACATTCTACATTTTATTTACCTTTTAAAAAACATTGCAGTCCTTAATATCTGATTAAGTCATTGATATGTTTATCATAAATGACTTAAATATTCTCTTGCTACAGAATTTTTTTCTAATTTTTTCATATTATTAGTGCTTCAGCAAACCTCTTTATGCATAAAGAACTTCCTCTTCAAAATAATATCAGCAACATCTTATTGAAAGAATATA
Organism: Glaucomys volans; assembly: GCA_020662805.1. Classification (NCBI taxonomy): domain Eukaryota; kingdom Metazoa; phylum Chordata; class Mammalia; order Rodentia; family Sciuridae; genus Glaucomys; species Glaucomys volans. Next base: position 111,964 of record JAJEJO010000781.1, read on the forward strand.
CAATTTTTACTGTTTTTCAATGTCAGAAGCATAACTCACAGTTCAAAAGGCCATTCCAATTCTATAAGTCACCATTCATAATCTTTGATAGTTCTACAAAAATTTTTATCCTAACAAGGTTACTCTCGTATATTGCAGTTGGGAGTATAGACTAGCACCATTATTTTAAAAGACAATTTGTGATGTTTGGAAAAGTTATAATATATAATACCCTCTAGTCTCATAATCTCACTTCACAGAATTTGTTCTTCAAAAGAGTGGCATGTCTACCCAAAAAAAAGCTGGACAAGGATGCTCAGGGCTAGGGCTGTAACTCATCAGTAAAGTGCTTGCCTAACAGTCATGAAGCCCTGGGTTCAATCCCCAGCACCACAAAAACAAAAATCATTGTTTTTGGTATCAAAAAAAAAAATAGAAACCAAAATAATTATTCATTAAGGGGAAAATGTTTAAATTATGATAAACAAAATTATGAAGCAGAGTTTTATTTCATGCTAATGAGCTGTATTATTTGAATTCTCTATAGTGGGCATATATTTAGATAATACCTTTATAATTAAAATAACTTTTAAAATAAAAAATAAAGTACTTGAGTTAAATTCAATATATAAGTGGGGGAAAACTATTATTTCACCTCCTCCAACTCTTATTTTGTTATCAATCTAAATAACACTGAAAGAATCTAGTAATATGTTCTGTGATGATTAATTTTAGGCTCAATTTGATTGGATTAAAGAAAACCTAGAACCTGGTAAAGCATTATTTGCTGGGGGGCATGGGAGTGTGAGGGTGTTTCCAGAGGTAATTTGCATGTGAGTTTGTGTGAACTAGGTTGAGAATATCAACCCTCCATGTAGTGGAAACCATGCAGACAACAAGGGTCCCAGAAAGAACATAAACAGAAAAGACAAATGGATTGATCTCTCTCCTGAGCTGGGGTATACTCTCCCTCTCCTGCACATGGACATCAGAACTCCAGGCACCCTAGCCTTTGGATTCCAGGAGAGGGCTAGGAATTTAATTCAGTGATACAGCACTTGCTTAGCAAGCTCAAGGCCCTGGGCTCCATCTCCAGTACTGAAAGAAAAAAAAATCTACTAATAAGGACTCCAGGACTTAAACCACAGCCCCCTATGTTTTTCAGGCCTGGAGCCTCAGACTTGGCAGTCACACCATCAGCTTTCCTAGTTCTGAGGCTTTCCGACTTGGACTGAGTCATACAACCAGCATCCCAGGGTCTCCACCTTACAGATGACCTATCATGAGACTTCTCAGTCTCCATAATCACATGATAATAATCAAATTTGACATAATCAAATCCTCTAATAAATTCCTTTCTCTTCCTCTTTCTTTCTCTCCCTCTTTCTCCCTCCTTCCCTGCCCCGCCCCCACACCTCATTTCTGTTTCTCTGGAGAACCTTGAATGAGGCATATTCCAATACTGTCTTAATTAATGGCACTCACTTGAAGTGGGTGGACCCAAAATAAAAACCTAGAAGAGATTTAGTTTATAGAGAGAAAACAGTTGAAAATGTACAGAAGTTAAGAAGAGATTGAAGAGCAATATATTTTCAAGCAATCTGTATTCCTGATCTGCAAATGAAAACAAAGTAAATAAATAAAATCTACTTGTATGTATGCTATCTTTTCTTATTGGTTTTAACTTTCATAATGGATTTGCTACATAAAAAACTGTCAGGAATTGGGGATGTTGTTCAGTGGTAGAGTGTTTGCCTAGCATACACAAGGCCCTGGGTTCAATGCTCAGCATTATAAAAAAAAAAAAAAATGCTATATATTTCAGGCTGATCTCAAAGTGTACTCAGGGTATAGTACTCTGCAAACTATATGGATCAGAATCACATATGTCACCTTTTGAACAAGGTTCACTCCAGATATAAGGGTAAAGAGTAGAATACTGCAGCTTCCCTGAGCACTCCAGATGACTCATGAATCAAGAATTCAAGAATTCTTGAATCAGAATTCAAGACCTATTCCCTTCTGAACACTGATGATCATAGTAGGAATTGAAATAGTGTTGTTCCATAAAAGAAAAAAATCTAATTTGACATTCTGAAAGATGATAAAATCATACAGTAGACACCCTTTTTCTGCTACTTCAGTTACCTTTGGTCAACCATGGTTTAAGGATATTAAATGAAAAATTACTGAAACAGATAATCCCTAAGTTTAAAATAAAAAACTAGAAGTCACACCATCAGCTTTCCTGGTTCTGAGGCTTTCCGACTTGAACACTATTATAAGTGGTGTGATGAAATCCTGTACTGTCCCTCCCTATCCCATCCAAGACATGCACCATCCCTTTCCCCAACATATCCATTCTGTACTACCATCCTACTATCACTCAGTAGCCATCTCAGTAAGCAGATCAAACAACAAAAGTACTGCAATGCTTGTATTCAAATGACCCTTATTTTATGTAGTGAGGGCCCAAAAGCATTAAAGTAGTGAATCTGGCAACTTGGATAAACCAAAAAGAACTGTAAAGTGCTTCCTGCAAATGAGAAAGTGAACGTTTATCATAGGTATATATGAACAGGACAAAACATAGCATATGTAGGAAACTATCTGCAGTTTCAGACATCCACTGGAGGCCTTGGAATGCATCCTCCAGGGATAAGGAGAGACCACTGTAATTTATTTTCTATAAATTAAACATTCTACTCTAAATATAATCTGATTTGGGTTTTTTATTTAGCATTCAGGCAGGGACTGTTTCCAATCTGAACACCACTTGATGTCTAGCACCTAGAATCAAGAACATGGTAGACACTCAATAAATATTTGCTGAACTACTATGATTGGACCAAGGAGCTCTGCTTAACAGAAATAAATCTTGATAAACTGAAGTTGGCCAAGGGGAGGGAAGAACATACAATTGAGCATGAGATAGATGGATTCTTAAATGTGTAAACAAGACTCTATAACAAGAATGTGAACTTATTTAAGGCATTTAACCTTTCTAAGTCACATCCATTCTCTATAGAGTGATGGAATTTATTCTGTGAAACTGCCAAGAAATAAGTGTAGTCTGAAACATAGATTCTGGAGTAAACATTCCTTTGATAAATGTCCTTGGGTGCTCTTATTTCAAAGTCCATATTTTACAGACAAAGAAACATTTTGAAATGGGGATATTACCTTCACCACTGATTTGTCATTCTGTGATTAATTGTGAAACCACTTGGAAGAGGACAATCCATTTGAAAGCAAAATGAGAAAGATAACGAGTAAAGAGGTAAACTGTCAGTCTACAAGTTTTGTAAGCTGTTATTCCAGATTTTAAAATCTATCATTTACACAAATTATTTTTACCTAACATATTCTGGAATAGTACATAATAAAGATATTATTGAATTTGTAGCATAATTATAAAAAACATGCAAGATATCTTTTTAAGGACATCTTTAACAAATAGTTTATAGAAAACCCATAATTGCAGGATGGTGAATCACCCAAACTCATGTTTTAAAGGATCAAAAAAAACTTTCCAAGGACAGACATTAAATATAAAACGTGCTAAACTTAGAAAAAAAAGTTCTACTTACTAATAAGTATGACCTTCACTTACAAAGCTGCAAATGAGTCTTAAGTGCAGCAAGGGTCATGGCGAGCAGGGGGATATTAATCTGCATGCCCATCCCCAAGACTCTGACATAACAGAGGAGGCCATCAGATGTCTGAATCTGTATGAGGAACCCCTTAGGCTGAAATGGGAAAAACAAGGGAAGATGCCCTTAGGATTCTAGGAGAAATACCCATGAATCCAGAAGAAAGTCAAAAGTTGCTCCAACCTCTGAAGGAAGAGGGCACAAGAAAATCACCCAGGGAGAGGAAGTCAAAAGACATGTGCCTTAGCTTGTCACTGCTGTGCCATCCTTTGGGAGAAATACTTATAGATACATCAAGGACGGAGAGTCCCTCGGTTACTGGGTTGCCCAGCCTCGGGTACTCTTGCTCCAGACCTTTAATGGAGGCATCTTCTGGTAGAGCAAGGTGATCTCTTGGAAACCTTGAAAGATCTACATAAGGGGGTAGAAAAAGCATTCCCTGTCTTGGGGAACCCAGTTGCAATGAGCAGCACAATGTATGCAGGCCAGCGAGGAAGCTCTGAGAGCAGAAGGATGCAAAAAAACACAAGCAAGAAAGCAGCACAACTGAACTCTGGCACAGCTCGAGACTCCTCAAGGGATGAATCACTTGTGGCAACAGAAGCAGCAACAGTAAAGATGGTCAGAGTATGAACAGAACAGCCATCAAGGCAAATGAGGTCACAGCTGTAACAGCTTCCATGGAGGACCGTGAGCATCCTCAGCATCCTTGGGAATCAGAACCAAACTGACCTGGAATCCCAAGCAACAGTGGTAGGGTGTCAAAAAAAGCACTACAAATGTCACCCATGTCCCAACTATGATGAAGGCTCATGTGGCCTGATAAAACAAGACAATAAACGTGCACTTACATTCTTACGAAGCCATGGTGCTTTTGACAATTTCATAAAAGTTAGGTGAGGCTTAAAACTTCTGTTTTCTCCTGCCAGGATGCCTTTTTCTTGAAATGTCTTTTTTGCAATCTCTGAAGAAAATAAGAGGAAACACAAAAAAGTACTACTATAACTCATAGTTCTCTTTAATTATATAAAAGCCAATTCAAAAGATAACGATTTTATAGCAAAGATTGTTTTGAAAAGAAAAATAATGCGTAATAACAAATATGTTATATGATAGTTAAATCTCCAATGATTTCAAATGAGACAAAGTACAAAAAAATGCTAATTTGAAAAGGGAACATTTAATAAAAAACTGCTTGACATCATGATGATTTTCACTGAGTATCTCAGTAGTTTTCACATATACATAAAAGAATGAGCTGATCGGTAACCTTTCATATCTAAAACTTCTCTGTAGCTGACCAAGATGGAATAATAGGAACTCTCCCTGAGAAATGAGAAACAAACAGGATGAGTCCTTCAATTTCCCCAGCTTACATCCTTGAGAGTACAGGCCCTTCTGTGAGGAGGAGAAAACCAAATGGAGCCCAGCCATCTATCTCCCTAGGCTGAGCAAAAAGAGCTGAGAGACCGAACCAAGGCAGCTAGAGCTCAGAGAACAGAGTATTTGAGACATGTGACTTGCAATGGAGAGAAAACTCTAGAGGGTCTATAAAGGAATTCTCTAGAATATTCCAGTCTAGTAGTGATCTGTGCATTTTTCAAGGAAACTACTGAGGCTGAGGAAAAACACAATCAAAAGGATTAGCAGGAATGGCATCCAGCACTTACACAGGGTCAGAAATACTGTGTGTTCCATTAGTCAGACTGTCAAAGCTCAAGATTCACAGGATGCTAGGAAAATATAAGGGTCTTGCCTCAGGATGGGGAAAAAAATAGCTCTTTATTGGTACTGTTCTAGTACTACCTAACAATCTAAGAAGCAAGACCCCCCCCCCAAAAAAAAATCTCCAAGTAATTTAATTGTATCCCACAGCAAAACCAAAAGATATTTATGGAAATAGAAAACTATCCAGCACCCAAGTGACATGATAGGTAAATTTCCCAAGGGTAACATCTAATCAAAAGTTATCACCATGCAAATAAACAGGACAATGTGCTCCATAATGAAGAGATAGAACAACTAATCAAAAGAGACCCAGAGTAGATGTTAAAATTAGCAGAAAGGGCATCAAAATCATTATTGTAATTGTACTCCCAACATTCAAAAAATCAAGTAGAGTTTATTTATTATATTCAAACTATAAAAAGCAAGCAAACAAATCAAATTTACAGAAATGAAGGCTGCAATGTCTGCGAAAAATTAAATGGCTGGTAATAAAAACAGGTTAGACATTGCTAAACAAAAAATGAATAAACTTGAAGCAACAGAAACCACCCAAAATAAATAGAAAAGGGAAGTAAGAAAGAAAAAAGAATAGAACTTCAAAGAGCTGTGAAGCAACTTCATAGTTGCCTAATACATAAATGAGATTCCCCAAAAGGAAATGAAAGGGGGGAATCAGAGAAAAAAATTAAAGGAATAATGACTGTAGGGAAATGAGGGTGCCACAACCCCACGAAAGGAATCTGGAAAGTATCTGAGAAAAGCTCACAAGCATTTTGAACTAGCAATTCCAATTCTAGAAAAACACAAAGAAATAAAAGAACTAGTACATAAAATTTCATGGAGAGACTATTTATTAAAGCATTATTCCAAATTAGCAAAACCTGGAAATAACTTCCATCAATAAAGAAATGGTTAGATTCTGGAAAGATGACGTGGTAAAGGAAGGCTGCATCCCAAGCTGCACCATGATATGGAACCAAAGTAGCGATTGTACAACTTCTTGGCAAGGTGGATGGAAGAGGGATTTTACTAAATTTTAATACTGGACACTCAAAGCAGCTTAGGGACTCAGAAATTTGAGTACAATAAACAAAGAAGAAAGAATACATTGGAGCCCATGGAGCAGCCACCAGTGCAGATTCACCACAGACAAAGGGAGGGGGATCATAGTCGTGGTACTGAGAAACCTGAGATAAAAAATGTTGCCTAATCTTAACTGATTCAGAGGCTGCACAGTGCACTGGTGCTTGGAAAATGCACTTTGGAACTTAAAAAGTATGCTCTGTATCTCAACAGGTCACTGAGAGAATTGAGGCAGGAGCCATCTCAGGCAAGCACACCACCACAGAGTCAGTGGGACCCAGAAGATCAGGGAAAGGAGAAAAACCACACAGCCACAATATCCTGGCAGGCGCCTAACAAGGGACTCAGGCTGGATCTGAAGGAAAGTGAGAGAAACAGGCACAGAGTATACTGTATCCAGGGGCATTCAAGTGGGAACGGCAAAGGGGAGCCTGACACACTTCTCCTTTGGAGGCTCATGTAACCAGCTAAAGTGGGCTGAGGATTGAATACACTCAGGATTAAGCCCAAGAAGGTTGTGCACCTGGGAATCAGTGAGTGGAGGAATCCCCACACTGCTCTTCCTGGCCCCCCAATTGTGAGGCTCCTCAGAACCAGACCTGCAAAAGATACAGGTTACTACCTAGACCTAGGGGCAGGTCCATCTAGTCTCTCCAAAGATGGCCCCACTAAACAAAGCTCCTGAGGTCCGATTAGACCTCAGTACAACCTGCTAGAACTTCCCTCAAAGAACACTGCAGAAGCTGTACTCTGGGAGTGCACTGAATTGGTCCAAAGGGACAAAATGCCAACTGACAGTACTTCCTTACACATCCTACCCCATACTGAGTCTTCTATCAAACAGATTCAATCTTAGATAGCTCCAACTAGCAGCTCAGAGAGCAACACAAAAACAGGAAGGGATTAACAACCTCCACCCTTTGTTCTATCAGTACAGAACTCAAGAAGAATTGAAAATAAAGACCGTTGTCCATAGACAGTGGCCCACACAATCTGGTCAACTATTTTGACTGCCTCAGCGGAGAGTTTCCTTCATTCTTCACTAAGATTTTAGATTAAAAATTTGTTTCATTTTTTATTTTATTTGTGTGTGTGTGTGTGTGTGTGTGTGTGTGTGTACTGACCCCACCAGTCATCTTTATTTGATGTTTGTTATTGTTTATTTCACCCCATTCTCTGAGGTTCTGGGAACCTACAGGGACACTAAAAGTTCATAGGTTAGAGACTCTGCTGTTGAACTAAACATTCCCTGACATTACTCCAACTCAAAGAAGTGAAGAAACAAAAGCCCCAAACCAAAAACAAGAACCCAAGGAAGAACAATCAGAGAAGGAACTCAGGTACCACCACTGAGCATCTGTTCATACATCAACAAAAGAGAAGAGTCCCAGAACAAATGGGGTAAATCGCACATGAAAGGACACATGCAAAACAGAGGCAGGGAAATCCAGCCGACTGATGTGCAAATCCAAGACCTCTGAAAACACCCAATGATAGGACCCCACTGACAGAGAGGTGAACGAAAGCGCAGAGAAAAGTTATAAAAAAACGATTATTAAAATGTTCCATGAAGTAAAAAAGATCTAAGGAAAGAATTCAGAGAGCAATTACAGAAACTGAAAGACCACTTTAATCAAGAAATAGAAATAGTGAAAAGAAACCAAGCAGTATGTTATATCTGGGACATTATGAAAGCAGTTTTAAGAGGTAAATTTATAGCACTGAATGCCTACATTAAAAAATTAGAGAGATCCCAAATAATAAGCTTATGCTCCACCTCAGGCCCTAGAAAAAGAAGAACAAACTAACCCTAAAACCAGTAGAAAACAGGAAATAATTAAGATCAAAGCCAAAATCAATGAAATTAGAAGAAGAAAACAATACACAGGAGCAATGCAATACAGGAGTTCATTCTTTGGAAAAATAAATAAGACTGACAAACCCTTAGCCAAACTAACCAAAAGAAAAAGTGAAAAAAAAAAAAAGAAAAGAAAAAGTGAAAAAACCCAAATCAACAAGCTCAAAGATGAGAAAGGAGCTATCACCACAAACCCTTCTGAAATCCAAAAGATTATTAGAACCTATTTTGAAATTTTATACTCCAATAAACTGGAAAATCTGAAAGACATTGACAAATTTCTAGAGACATATGACCTGCCAAAATTGAATCAGGAAGATATAGAAAACCTCACAGACAATATTAAGTAACAAAATGGAATCAGCAATTAAAAGTCTTCTAAAAATTAAAAGTGCAGGACCTGAGGTTTTCTCAGGTGAGTTCTACCAGTCCTTTACAGAAGAACTAACACTGGTCTTTCTCAAATTATTCCATGAAACTGAAAGAGGGAACACTCCCAAATACATTCTCTGAAGCCAGTATAACCCTGATATCAAAACCAGACAAAGATGCATAAAGAAAAGAAAACTAAAGACCAATATCCCTGATGGTTATAGATGCAAAAATCTTTAATAAAATATTAGCAAACCGCATTCAAACACACCGTAAAAAGATAAAACACCATGATCAAGTGGGTTGCATTCCAGGGATGCAGAGTTGGTTCAACATATGCAAATCAATAAATGTAACTAATTACTTAAACAGAACTAAGGACAAAAATCACATAATCAACTCAATAGACACAGAAAAGTCTTTCATAAAATCCAACACCAATTCATGTTGAAAACACTGGAGAATTCAGAAACTTACCTCAACATTGTAAAAGTCATTAATGACAAATCCACAGCCATCACACTAACTGGAGAAAAACTAAAAGCATTTCCATTAAATTCAGGAACAAGACAAGGCTGTGCACTCTCACCACTCCAGTTCAATATAGTTTTCAAAACAGTAGCCAGAGCAATGAAAAGAAGTCAAGCTATCTGTATGGACAATATGATCCTATATCTAGAAGATCCAAAAAAACTCCACCAGAAGACTTCTAGAGCTTATAAATGAATTTAGCAAAGTAGCAGGATACAAGATCAACATCCATAAAACAATAACTTTCCTTTATTCCAAAAGTGATTCATCCAATGAGGAAAACCATACCATTCACAATAACCTCAAAAAAATTAAACACTTGGGAATTAATCTAACTAAAGAGGTAAAACAGCTCTACAATGAAAATTATAGAACACTGGAAAAAGAAATTGAAGATGACCTTACAAGATGGAAAGCCATTCCATATTCTTGGATAGGTTGAATCAATATTGTCAAAATGGCCATACTACCAAAAGCAATATACAGATTCAATGCAATCCACACCAAAATACTAATGACATTCTTCACAGAATTGAAAAAAATCAATTCTTAAATTAATTTGGAAATATAAGAGACCTAGAATCACCAAAGTAAAATTAAGCAAGAAAAGCAAAGTGGAATCATAAAACCTGATCTGAAATTATATTACAAAGCTACAATAACAAAAACAGTATGGTACTAGCATCAAAATAGGCATAAAGGCCAAAGAAAAGAACAGAAGACACAGAGACAAACCACATACTATAGCCATCTGATATTTGACAAAGGCACCAAAAATGTATTTTGGAGAAAAAAATTAAGCAAAATTAAGCTTAAGAATTGATGATGAAATAAAAACCTTCCATGATAAATAAGAGTTAAAAGAATTCACAGAAAGTCTGCACTACAAAACATACTCAGTAAGATATTTCATGAAGCAGAAATGAAATATAAAAGTGAAAACCAGCAAAGGGAAGAACTACACTAACAGAAAATCCAATCAAAGGAGAAACTAAGTCAAGTTAACAACCAAAAATAAACTAAAATGACAGGAATGCAAATCATATCTCAATAATAACATTAAATGTAAATGGCCTAAATTCATCAATCAAAAGACATATACAGACTTACAGATTAGATTAAAAAATAAGACCCAACAATATGCTGTCTCCAAGAGACTCACCTCATAGACAAAGACATCTACAAACTGAAGGTCAAAAGATGGAAAAAAATATATCATTCATATGGATCACATGAACAAGAAGGGGTTTCTATCCTCATATCAAATAACGTGAACTTCAAGCCAAAGTTAACCAGAAGGGACAAAGAAGGACACTTCATACTGCTTAATGGAATCGCACATCAAAAATAAATAACAATCCTAAATATTTATGCCCCAAGCAATGGAACATCTACAAACATCAAACAAACCCTTCTCAACTTCAAGAATCAAACAGACCACAACACAATAGTACTGTGTGACTTTAACATACCTCTCTCACCACTGATAGATCCTCCAAACAAAAACTAAATAAAGAAGCCATAGAACTAAAAAATACTATTAATAATTTAGACTTAACAGACACATATAGAATATTTGATCCATCAATGAGCAAATACACTTTTTCTCAGCAGTTCATGGACCCTTCTCTAAAATAAACCATATCACAAGCCATAAAGCAACTCTTAACAAATACAAAAAAATAGAGATAATACCTTGCATTCTATCAGATCATAATAGAATGACATTAGAAATCAACAATAAAATAAAAAATAGAAGCTGCTCTTAACACCTGGAGTCTAAATAATACACCACTGAATGACCAATGGATAGCAGAAGAAATCAGGGATGAAATTAAAAAATACTTAGAGGTAAATGAAAATAGCAATACAACATATAAAAATCTCTGGGATACTACGAAGGCAGATACTAATCATTGCATTGAGCTCATTCATTAAAAGAATACAAAGTCAACAAATAAATAACCTAACATTACATCTCAAAGCCCTATAAAAAGAACAACAAATCAACACCAAAGCAGAAGAAATAATAAAAACAGAACTGAAATCAATGAAATTGAAACAAAAGAACAACCCAAAAAAATTTACAGAAGTTGGTTCTTTGAAAAAATAAATAAAATTTATAAACAGCCACACTAATGAAGAAAAAGAGAGAAAACTCAAATTACTCAAACTCATGATGAAAAAGGAAATATCACAAAGTACACTACTGAAGTACAGACAATTATCAGAAACTATTTTGAAAATTTTTACTCTAATAAAATAGAAAATCTTAGACATCAACAAATTTCTAGAGACATATGACCTACCCAAATTAAATCAGGACACAGAAAACTTAAACAGATCAATTTCAAGCAATGCAATTAAAGATGCCATCAAAAGCCTGCCAAGAAAGAAAAGCCCAAGATCAGAAGGATTTTCAGAGGAGTTCTACCAGATCTTCAAAGAAGAACACCAATTCTTCTCAAATTATCTCATGAATGTAAAAGGAGGGAATCCTATGTATATGTATAAATATGCGAATTGTATGATTCTACTTTGTGTACAACCAGAAAAATGATAGCTGTACTCCATTTGTATACAATGAACTAAAATAAAAAATTTTTAAAAATAAAAAATAAATAAAATAAAATAAAAGAAGGGAACCCTTCCAAACTCATTCTATGAAGCTAGTATCATCCTTATAACAAGCCAGAAAAAAAGACACATCAAGGAAAGAAAATTTCAGATCAAAATCCCTGATGAACATAGATCCAAAAATTCTTAATAAAATACTAGCAAATCACGTACAAAAACACATTAAAAAAAGATAGTGCACCATGATCAAGTGGGGTTCGTCCCAGGATGCAAGGCTAGTTCAACATATGGAAATCAATAAAAGTAATTAATCACATCAGTAGACTTAAAGACAAGAATCACATAATTATCTCAACAGATAGAGAAAATACAGCATCCATTCATGTTCAAAACACTAGAAAAACTAGGGATAATATGAACAAACCTCAACATTGCACAAGCTATCTATGCTAATAAACTCAATGCCAATACCATTCTAAATGGTGAAAAATTGAAAGTATTTCCTCTAAAAACTGGAACAAGACAGGGATGCCCTCTTTCACCACTTCTATTCAACATAGTCTGAAAACTCTAGCTGGAGCAATTAGAAGAAATAAATTAAAGGAACACAAATAGGAAAAGAACTCAAACTATCCCTATTTGCCAATGACATGATTCTACATATAGAAGACAGAAAAAAAACTCCACTAGAAAACTTCTAGAACTTATAAATGAATTTAGCAAAGTCACAGAATATAACATTAACACTCATAAATTAGTTGCATTCCTGTACATCAGTGATAATTCACATGAAAGACAAATTAGGAAAACTATCCCACTAACAATAGCCCCCCCAAAAGAAATAAAATACTTGGGAATCAATCTAACAAAAGAGGTTAATGACCTCTACAATGAAAACCAGAGAACACTAAAGAAAGAAATTGAAGACCTTAGAAGATGGAAAGATCTTCTATGTTCTTGGATAGGCATAATTAATATTGTCAAAATGACCATACTACCAAAATCACTATACAGATTTAATGCAATCCTATTAAGGTTCCAAAGACATTCTTCATAGAACTAGAAAAAGCAATCATGAAATTTATTTGGAAAAATAAGAGACGCAGAATAGTCAAAGCAATCTTCAGTAGAAAAGGGAAGCAGCAGGCATCACAATACCAGACCTTATATTATACCATCAAACTAAAGTAACAAAAATAGCACAGTATTGACACCAAAACAGAAATGAAGACAAATGGAACAGAATAGAAGACACGACAAACCCATATATATATACCCTTATCTCATACTAGACAAAGATGCCATAAAAATACATTGGAGAAAAGATAGCCTCTTCAACAAATGGTGCTAGGAAAACTGGAAATCCATATATAGCAAAATGAAATAAGACCCCTATCTCTCATCCTGTACAAAAATCAACTCAAAGTGGATCAAGGACCTAGGCATTAGACCAGAGACCCTGTGCCTATAGAAGAATGTAGGTCCAACTCCCCCACAGGTCGACTTAGGAACCAAATTCCTTAACAATATGCCTAAAGCACAAGAAGTAAAATCAAGAATCAATAAATAGAATGGAATCAAACTAAAAAGCAAAGGAAACCATCAAGAACATGAAGAGAGAGACTACAGAATGGGAGAAAATCTTTACCGCATGCATATCAGATACAGCATTATCCTCCAGGATATATAAAGAACTCAAAAAACTTAACACCAAAAACACAAATAACCCCGTCAGTAAATGGCAATGGAACTGAACAGACACTTCACAGAAGAAATATGAATGGTCAACAAATATATGAAAAAATATTCATCATCTCTAGCAATTAGAGAAATACAAATTTAAACAGATTTCATTTCACTCTAGTCAGAATGGCAATTATCAAGAATACTAGGGACTGGGGATATAACTCAGTTTGTAGAGTGCTTGCTTCACATGCAGAAGGCACTGGGTTCAATCCCCAGCACAACACACACACACACACACACACACACACACACACACACAAAGAATACAAGTAACAATAAATGCTGGCAAGGATGTGGGGAAAAAGGTACACTCATACATTGCTGGTGGGACTGCAAACTGGTGTAACCACAATGAAAAGCAGTATGGAAATTCCTCAGAAAACTTAGAATGGAACCACCATTTGATCTAGTTATCCCACTACTCAGGATATACCCAAAAGACTTCAAATCAGTGTACTATACTGACACAGCCACATCAATGTTTAGAGCAGCCTGATTCACAACAGCTAAGCCATGGAACCAACCTAGGGGCCCTTCAATAGATGAATGGAAAATGTGATATATATATATACAATGGAATATAACTCAGCCATAAAGAAGAATGAAATTATGGCCTTTGCTGGTAAATGAATGGGACTGGAGACTATCATGCTAAGTGAAATAATCCAATACCAAAAAATAAAGGCCAAATGTTCTCTCTGATATGTGGATGCTGACTCACAATAGGCATGACAGGAAGGGTAGAAGGGGAGATTCACTGGATTGGTCAGGGAAGAATGGGGAGAATGAAGGGGGGATAGGAATATGAAAGACAGTAGAATGAATTGGACAAAACTTTCCTATGTTCATATATGAACATTGTGTACAACCACAAAAATGAGAAGTTATACTCCATGTATATATGATATGTCAAAATACATTCTACTGTCATGTATAACTAAAAAAAGCAAAAAACTTTAAGAAAAAAGAAATTGTGAGATAATATATAGATAGATAGATAGATAGATAGATAGATAGAAAGAGCTATATATGTACACATAATAGAGTTCTACTCAGCCATAAAAAAAAAAAGAATGAAATCATGGCATTTTCTGGTAAATGGATGGAAATGGATAAGATCATGCTAAATGAAATAAGTCAAACTCAGAAACTCAAAGGTCAAATGTTTTGTCTCACATGTGGTAGCCAGAGTAAAATAAAGGAAAAAGGGAGGGAAGGATAAGATTACATAAAGAACCAATCAAGTATAAATTAATAGAAAAGCAAAAGGAAGAAAAGGAAGGAGAATAAGAGAGGGGAGGAAGGATAGGAGGGAAAAGGGGGAGACAAAAGGGAGGATCATGAATTAAAATTGATTTCCACGCACATATGAGTTTGTCTGGATGAATTCAACTACTATGTATAACCATAACTCTCTAATAATAATAATTCAAAAAAAAGAAATGGTTGATAAATTACCATATGGTCATACTAAGGACTATTACACAGTCACTAAAAAGAATTAACTGGATTACATATATACACCTGAACACTGACCATACATTAGCAATTTAATATTATTACAAATAAAAGAATATAACTCCTCACCATATATGTGAAAAACCATACTTGTTAAACACCATTTGTTGTCAAAGACCACTGGTAAACGACTTTTCATTTTGTCTTTATCCAAAAGTAGATGGGGTACACTACTCAGTTTTAAAGATGAGAACACTGAGACACATGGAGTCGATGCTCCTTATTAGTGGCTGAGAAGGAACTGGAGTGAAGGTGGCCTGACTGCTACTCTGGACATGGTTCACTCTATAATCCTGAAGCCAAAATCCTTAAAAATAAAAGGATTTTCTTTCTTTTTTTTTTTTTTTTTTGGAACCAGGGATTGAACTCAGGGACACTTGGCCACTGAGCCACATCCCCAGCCCTATTTTGTATTTTATTTAGAGACAGGGTCTCACTGAGTTGCTTAGGGCCTCACTAAGTTGCTGAGGCTGGCTTTGAATTCGAGATCCTCCTGACTCAGCCTCCCAAGTTGCTTGGATTACAGGCGTGCGCCACCACGCCTGGCAATAAAAGGATTTTCAATGCAGGGCTGGAGTCAAAAGTATGCTTCTGTTTTAACCACCAATTCTGATGGAATCTAGAGATTACTAATAATGCACAAATTGTAACCAGAAGTACTTGGGTGAAAATGAAGCCCAATACATCTCCATTCTGCCTGAATATTGCTTACGTAGTTTAAGATTTAAGTTTTTCTGCCTGGAAACTTAAAAGGAAACAGACACCTAAGTAAAGAAAGATACCATATTATTCTTCCTAAGAAAATGAGGGTTTTACCATAAGGCTGGTGCATATGAAAATGATAAAATAAGGTGAATATGCTTCACAAAGAATAGCAAAGTTTCAAAATGGAAATATCTGCACATGTGTGTGCGCGTGCGCACACACACACACACACACACACAGAGACAAAAAAATACATGGAGGCATTTTATTTACAGCATAATTCCAAGAGCTGTTAATGACCTCCAGTGTGAGAGCTACTATGCCAGATGGGCCTGGTGGATAAAGAGCAAAGAAGAAAATGTGCATTCACAGGGTACAAGACACTGGAGAAGAGCCTGGATGCACATTACCTGGCATGAACAGACTTGCTGGATTTGAATGAAGCATCACCCTATGGTAGGCATTTAATGTATACTTTTTCACCTGCTCCTCAAAATAACCTATCAGTTATTATTATTCTCCTTTTAAAAAATTAAGAAACTAAGACTCTCGAGTGTTAGTTTACTCCAAGATCCTCAGCTAGGTAGTGGCAAGGACAAATTTGAACCCAAATATAGGTACAAAGATCATAGCTCCTCCTACTTAAAAAATCCAAAATCTTCCTTCACCCTTCTAAGAAATGTTTGCAAATAAAATCAAAAGGTGGCTGGGTTAAAGACTTGTAGAACAGTCAACAAATTTCTATCAACACACTCAGGTTCGATCATTCATTCAATCAGTACATATTATTGAGAACTTACTCTTCTAGGTGCTGAAGATACAACAATGAGCAAGACAAATTCCCCACCTTCCTGGAGTTTTCATATACATCAGGTGACACAAACAAATGAATATATAAAAAGAAGATCAGGTGCTGAGAAGTGAAACGAAGAAAAACTAAATCGAGGAAGGGTATATAAATAATACAGAAGAAACAAGGCTGCTATTTTTATTTTATCTTACCTTATCCTATTTTATTATTTTATTTGTGGTGCTGGAGATTGAACCAAGGGCCTTGTGCTTGACAGGCAAGCACTCTACCAACTGAGCGATATCCCCAGCCCGACAGTATAGTCCATTTTGATAAAATTATACAAGCATAGAATATATCTTATTCTAATTAGGACCCCATTCTTGTGGGTGGACACAATGGGATTCACTTAAGTATTTTCATATATGTACATAGGAAAATTATGTCAGATTCATTCTACTGTCTTTTGTATTCCTATCCCCTCTCCCTTTCTTTCATTCCCCTTTGTTTAATCTACTGAACTTCTCTTCTTCCCCTCCCCAACTTTATTGTGGTTTAGCTTCCACATATCAGTGGACACATTTGACCTTTGGTTTTTTGAGATTGACTGATTTTACTTAGCATGATAGTCTCTAGATCCATCCATTTACCAGCAAATATCATAAAGTCATTCTTCTTTATGGCTCAGTAATACTCCATTGTATATACATACATATTACAATTTCATAGCAATTAGAGAAATGTAAATTAAAACTACAATGAGATTTTATCTCACTCCAGTCATTTGGAATGGCAATTATCAAGATTTTTTTTTGTTTTGAAACAGGGTCTTGCTGTGTTTCGTTTGGCCTTGCTAAATTGCTAAGGCTGGCTTTGACCTTGTGATCCTCCTGCTTTAGCCTCCTGAGTCACTGGGATTACAGGCATGCAGCAATAGTACCTGGAAAGACTGCTATTTAGATAAAATTGTCTGGGAATTCCACCCAGAAGACTGATGATTGAGCAGACACCTAAGTGTGTGGGGAAGAGAACCACTGTGTATCTAGGGAAAAAGCATCACAACAAAAGCAACAACTTCTTAGGGAAAAAGAGCTGAGTATGTCTATAATACAGTAAAAGAATAAAACAACTAAAGCTGGGATTTGAAGAAGAGGTAAGAAATGGTTTAAAGAAGCAGGCAGGAACTCAGTAAGGCCTAGTAAAATCTTTGGATTTTATTCCAAGTAAGATGAGGAATTTTGAGAGTTTTAAGCAAGGGAACTGTATATGTGAGAATAATTTCCTCTACTCATTTATACTTTAACTAGAATAAATATTCTGAAGAAGACCATCTGAAGCACTTCTCTTCCCCTGTGGTTCTGTTTGTGTTAGAGCAGGTAGTTAACAGAGTGTCGAAGTGTTCTAGATGGGTGGCAGGAGGTGAGACAGTACTTGGATCTGAGTCAATGTGTGGCATCTCCTGAGACGTGCACCATGCTTGTTCTGTGAAGCTGGGTCCTCCTGATTCCCGGACACAAGGACCTTCTGCAACTCCCATGCAGAGATTGTGGTCTACGACTGGCCATACCACACCACACCAGGGCAAGCAGGAAGAGGGCTGTCTGAGGCCCTTTAAAGCCTTCTTGCTATCTCTGAAGTTGAGCACAGTGTCCTGGAGTGAGGTGAAAAGGTCAGAACACCATGGGGCCACCCGTCACAGGGCACACCCTTATCTTTTCTCCTCTTGCCTTCACTGACACAGTGGAAGCACAGGGAAGTCTGGCATGGCTGCCCCCAAGGACACTGAGAAACAGCACAGGTCATTCCTGCTCTCAGACCTCCCGGGTTTTCTGCCATTTCATTCATAAGATGAGGGAAGGGCAAGAACTGACAATTTTGCTTGGCCTTCAATTCTCTTCTTTACCCAATCCAGAGTATCTTTTCTAACATCAGGTGCAGGAAAAAAAACAAACTCATCATTATGCCTAGTTGTCAGAACCCCAAAGCCTTTTCTCTACTTTCTGCTGTATTCTCAGGAGTGTCCCTGCTTGGGAGGAATTCAGAAAGGAACACTGGGAAGGCAGAGGACAAGACTGGAAGACTGCAAAGCCAAGAAGATGCCCAAACTTCTGGTGGAGTCCAGAAGAATGATGACACCATCTCTTCCCCTGGGCACCAGGCACCACAGCGGACACTGCTTAAACCACAGACAACACAAAGTGCTGGGACTCTGATGCCAACCTATCTCCAGAAGACAGTCCACGGACTCCTGTTCTCCTGCAGGTTGCTAGCTTCTGATTCAGTCTGCATCAGACCAAGATCACATTCCCCTGCCCTGGCAGCAAGGGAGTCTGAAAGGCCATACCTGACCTGGGAGATGGAACAAAGAGTTTAGATGTTGAGTAGCCCAAACGAAAGGCAACAGTTCAGCATGAACACGTCATGAAGTAGTAACAGTACTCGTAACTATTTTGATTGTAATTAACTTGCTCACTTACAGCTCATATAAATTACAAAAGGTGTATCTTTTCTCAATTACTTGATCATACCCAACTCTGGTTCTCTCTTTTTGGGCATATTCTCAAAAAAGACCCAGTTGAAATATTTGGCCAAATCACCCCAAAGTGTTATCACATGTACCATCGTGAACTAAGTTACCAAATTCCCAAAATTTGACTGAAGGGATTTAAGGCATAATTTCTAAGTCTTCAAATACATGAAGAATTATCACACAGCAGAGCTTCTGATAGCAACTTAGCAACATTCTTATCACCTCAGGAAACAGACACAACATAAAGGTGAGGACTCACAAATTCACTTAGTTATTTACTGAGCAGCTGGCACGTGTGCCAAGCACATTGTTTTGCTGAAGGAAGCAACCCAAGGAAGAGAAGGAATTCTCAATGTCTGAGTTATAAAAAAAAATGCAATAGACATAAGAAAAGGATTTTGGTTAAAAGAAACTAAAATAGTAGGCATCTGTTCTATTCTTTCTATCCACATTAATTTTTGTATATTACCTTATTTGATATAATAATCTTATTACCAAGTGAGCCTAAAGAAACAACATTTTCATTTTGCTGCATATGAATTTCCAGTTTTCCCAGCACCATTTGTTGAAGAGGCTATCTTTTCTCCATTGTATGTTTTTGGCTCCTTTGTCAAGTATGAGATACCTGTATTTATGTGGGTTTGTCTCTGTGTCATCTATTCTGTACCTTTGATCTACCTGTCTATTTTGGTGCCAATACCATGCTGTTTTTGTTACTACTGCTCTGTAGTATATTTGAAGGTCCGGTATTGTTATACGCCCTGCTTCGCTCTTCTTGCTAAGGATTGCTTTAGCAATTCTGGGTCTCTTATTCCTCCAAATGAATTTCATGATTGCTTGCTCTATTTCTATGAGGTGCGTCACTGGGATTTTAATTGGAATTGCACTAATTTGTATAGGGCTTTTGGTAGTATGGCCATTTTGACTATATTAATTCTGCCTATCCAAGAACATGGCAGATCTTTCCATCTTCTCAGACTTTCTTTAATTTCTTTCTTTAGTGTTCTGTAGTTCTCATTGTAGAGGTCTTTCACCTCTTTTGTTAGATTGATTCCCAAGTATTTTATTTTTCTAGAGGCTATTGTGAATATCTCTCACCCTGTACAAAACTCAACTCAAAATGGATCAAGGACCTAGGAATTAGACCAGAGATCCTGCACATCATAGAAGAGAAAATAGGTTCAAATCTTCATCATGCTGGCCTAGGACCAGATTTCCTTAACATGACTCCCAAAGCGCAAAAAATAAAAGCAGGAATCAATGACTGGGATATAATCAAACTAAAAAGCTTTTTCTCAGCAAAGGAAACAATCAGTAATGTGAAGAGAGAG
>JAJEJO010000781.1:132764-180248 GCA_020662805.1 Glaucomys volans
AACTTGGAATGGATCCACCATTTGACCCTGCTATCCCACTCCTTGGCCTATACCCAAAAGACTTAAAATCAGATTACTACAGTGATGCAGCCACATCAATGTTCATAGCTGCCCAATTCACAATAGCTAGATTGTGGAACCAACCTAGATGCCCTTCAATAAATGAATGGATAAAGAAACTGTGCTATATATACACAATGGATTATTACTCAGCCATAAAGAATAAAATTATGGCTTTTGCAGGTAAATGGATGATGTTGGAGACTGTTAAGTGAGATTAGCCAGTTCCAAAAATCCAAAGGCCGAATGGTCTCTTTGATAAGTGAATGATGATGCGTAATGAGGGGTGGAAGGGTGGCAAGAATGGAGGAAGGATAGATAGCATAGAGGGACGGGAGGGGTGGAGTTGGGGGGGTAATAATAACAGATTGTGTGACAGACATCATTGCCCTGTGTACATGTATGAATGCACAGATGGTGTGACTCAACTTTGTGTATAACCAGAGAAACAATAGCTGTACTCCATTTGTGTTCAATGAATCAAAATTAAATAAATAAAAAAGAATAAAAAAGACACTACATTTTTAATTTACTGGTTTCAGTTACATCAGATTTTGACCTAATAGATCTCACTATTCACTGGGTTCAAAATCTTAGATGTTAAATATTTATTCACTATACTCTTTAAAATATGTGTCACAAAGCACATTTAATTTTTCATAGAGTGCTTTCTCAGTACACTGTATTTTCTAGGTATACAGAAATAGGGGGAAAATGTCTTCTTTCTGAAAAGCATTTCTTAAGAACAATGTTTTATCTCTAATCTCAGTATAACCTATTGTTTAGTCAGAGTACCAGGCAATAATTATAGAAATATCACTTATGAGATGAATTTTTGGTAACGTGAAACCACAAGTCATTTTTCATTTATGTTATATTCTGGAAGAGAATCTTATGAATAATTGAAGAGATGGTTCAATTTTTCCTAGTAGCACAGAAATTCCTTCAAGCGCTAAAGAGAAAATCACACAACAAATTCATGGAACATCCTTCAGAAGTCAGCTAAGAGTGCTTCCTAAATAATATAATTTAACTCAAAGCTAAATACAAAACTTGTCTGAAGAACAATGTCTTAAAAATAAACTTTAAGCAGGGCACAGTGGCACATACCTGTAATCCCAGAGGGTTGGGAGGCTGAGGCAGGAGGATGGAGAATTCAAAGCCAGCCTCAGCAAAAGCAAGGCACTAAGCAACTTAGTGAGACCCTGTGACTAAATAAAATACAAAATAGGGCTGAGATATGTCTCAGTGGTTGAGTGCCCCTGAGTTCAATCACTGGTACCAAAAAATTAGAATCACTTCTTAGTCATCTAAAATTTCAAAGACATAAAAGCTACGAAACCATTTTTGTTGTTCCTATGATATTGCTATTTAAAAGATTCCTGTTTCCACATGCTTCATTAATTGTTCCATTTTAGATGGGTGTAGCAAGTGATTTGTACTACATGTTTAAAAATAAAGGTTGACACAATGTTGAGATGAACTTCAATTTAAAAATAGATAATTCCAATTGATTACTGTCTAAAACTGTCAAACAATTTTAAAATACTTCACTCTAAAGCGAGTCTTTAAGATCACACCTTGATGTAAGGAATGACATTCGCTCTAGTGCAGGCAAGCAGAAAGACAGCCAGGCAGTGCATCCCAACCCTAGCTTCCCCTTCTATTATTGAGCTTGTGTTCTTAACACATCACCTGACCCTGACAGTGAAAATGATGAAGCCAGCCTGGGGGTGCGGCTCAGCAGTAGAGTGCTTGCAGAAGCCCTGAGTTCAATCCCCAGCACAAAAAACAAACACAAAAACAAAAAAACACCACCCTTCTTATCCAAGCAACTACTGAGTTCAAGTCCAAGAGAATTCTGGTACATCATCCTCAGAGGATTCTATTCTAGAACACCTGGACTAAATTTAACTCTCAAGCAAAATTTAGGCATATATATAAATGAGAGATTGCCTAAAGTTAAATGGTCTTTCAATCATACTTTCACGTTTACATCACATTTGTTCATTGATTTATCTATTAAAATATATTTATTGCTGAGCACAGTGGCCAACACCTATAATCCCAGCTACTCAGGAGGCTAAGGCAGGAAAACAAATTGTGTTCAATACGAGCAGATTAGCCAGACCCTGTCTCAAAATAAAAAAGGGTTAAGATGTAGCTTACTTTCAATTACTTTCACTGTAGCTCAGTGGTAGAACACCTCTGGGTTCCATATCCAGTACCACATAAAAAATTATTTAGTTGTATATGTTTATTTTCTCTATTAAGTGGTAGTCTCTATGGACACAAAGATTAGAGATTTCCTCAAAGCACTATTATCCTGGTTGAGAATAATTTCAAAATAAAAATGCAATAAGATGTGATAGTTTCCATGATAGTCATCTGTCTAGAGTATAGGGAGGATTAAAAAACTTTGAAGAACCAGAACAAGCCTTTATTTTAGAAGTAATACTTGAAATGAGTCTTCACAAAATCAGTAATACAAGTAAAGAAAATTATAGTACTGGAAATAATAATACCCTCATGAATAGACAACCAAGAAGGTGAAAGATTTATATATTAAAAACTACAAAATATATCTAAAAGAAACTATGGAAGACACAGATACAAATGCCCCTCTAATTATGATGGGAAAACTTCCCAATAAATCATTCATAAGTGAACAATGCATTTGATCCATCCAACCTACCATTCATCATAGCTTATCAACACAGACACTATAGAACATTAGTCCTTCACTGATGTAATTATGTGACTGATGCAGCAAGTGTCCAGCACTGTGAGAGAGTATTATACAGCATATTGCTACTCTAGGGAAGAGCAAAATTCAGAGCACACTTTCCACTGAATGCACTTCACTTCTGCACCATAAGATAAACATCATAAATCAGGAATCACCTGTAAGTGGAATATTATTAAAATGTCAATACTGCTCAAGGCAATCTACTGACAATGTAATCTCCTTCAAAAACCTAATGGCAGGTTTTGAGAGAATTAATGTTTACTTTTGTTGCCTGTCTTTTGGTGTCATATTCAAGAAATCACTGGCAAATCTAATGTTACGATAAAGAAGAATGGGGCAGGGGGTACAACGCAGTGGTGGAACACCTACGTGAGGCCCTGGGTTCAATAACAGCACAAAAAAATTTTAAAAATTGAAAGTAAAAATAAAGTTGGAAATCTCATACTTCCTGATGAACTAAATCTTATTACAAAGGTTTAATAAGCAAAACAGTGTGTTAATTGTATAGACAGATATGCAGAAAATGAAATTAAAATCTCAAAAATAAATCCTCATGTACGTGCTTGCTGTGATCTGCTTGTCTGTGTTGCTCCAAACGTCATACACTGAAATCTAACCTCCAAGGTAATGATAGTAGAGTTGAGGTCTTGGGAGGTGATTAGTTCAGGATTGCTCTGCCCTCATGAGATCTCTATGAAAGATCAGAGGAAACCTGTTTGTCCCTTTTGACTTTTGCCTTTCCCTCCGTGAAGATACAGCATCCTGTTATGTGAGGACACAGCAAGGCACCATCTGTGTAGCAGAAAAGCCTCACCAGAAACTGAATCTGCAGGTACCCTGATCTTGGCCTTTCAGCCTCCAAAATTGTGAAAACTGAATTTCTGTTATTTATAAATTACCCAATCTAAGGTATTTTGTTATAGCAGGAAAGTATTACAGCAATCATCAAAAGGGTAGCAGAGGTGCTAAAACCAATGGAAAAGGACAGTCTTTCAATACACAGTGCAGAAAAACTGAATTTACACATGCAAAACAATGATGTCAGTTCTTTACCCTATACCATATACAAAAATTAATTTAAGAAGGGATCAAAAGACCTACAGATAAGAGCTAAAATTACAAAATCTTTAAACAGTGGTGAAGAATCATAACTTGAGATTTGCCAATGATTTCTTGAATATGACAACAAAGGACAGGCAACAAAAGTGAATAACAGTGGCTGAGGTTGTGGCTCAGAGGTAGAGCACTTGTCTAGCATGTATGAGGCACTGGGTTCAATTCTCAACACCACATATAAATAAATGTATAAAACAAAGTCCATCAATATCTTTAAAAATATTTTTTTAAAAAGTAAGTAACAGCTGGGCCCAGTGGCACACACCTGTGCCCAGCAGGTTGGGAGGCTGAGACAGAAGGATCGAGAGTTCAAAGCCAGCCTCAGCAAAAGTAAGGCCCTAAGCAACACAGTGAGACCCTGTGTCTAAATAAAATACAAAATAGGCCTGAGAATATGACTCAGTGGTTGAATGCCCCTGAGTTCAATACCTGGTACCCTCCCACCCAAAAAATGAAATAACAAACAGATAAACTGGACCTCAATGAAATTAAAAACTTCAATTCTGGGCACAGTGGCACACACCTGTAATCCCAACTATTCAGGAGGCTGAGGCAAGAGGATCACACAAGGTCAGTCTGAGCAACTTAACAAGACCCTTTCTCAAATTTTTAAAGAAGAGTTGGGATGTAGTTCAGTATTAGAGCACTTGCTTAGCATGCATGAGGCACTCAGTTCAATCCCCAGTATGGAAGAAAAATTCAATCTTTCATGCATCAAAGGACATAATTCAATAGAATGAAAATCCACCTCTGGAATGAAAGAAAATACTTGCAAATCGTATGTCTGACATGGGATTAATATTCAGAATGTAAAGAATTCCTAAAATTTAACAACAAATAAACAACCTGATTAAAAACTGGACAAAGTACTTACATAGACATTTCTCCCCAAAAAAAGATAAATGACTAGCTAAAAGACTTATGAGAAAAGGCTGAACATTACAAGTCATCAAGAAAATACAAATCAAAACCACAACATGTATCTCATACACTATTGATGAGAACGTAAAATGATTCAAGTTCCTATAGAAAACAATATAAAATCTCTCAAAAAATTAAAAATAGTATTACCAAATGATTCACCAATTTCATTTCTAGTTACATATCAAAAAAATTGAGATTTTGCTTCTTGTTCTGGCACTCTTAGGAATGGTAGTTGCCATGGATAAGGGTAGCAGTAGGGGAGGGTGTTTATTAGGTATTCAGTTGCTTTTTTGTGTGTAACCTGTTTTTAATTTTTTATTTGTTCTAATTGGTTACACCTAACAGAATGCATTTTGACACACTGTACACAAATGGAGCATAACTTCTCATTCCTCTGGCTGGACATGGTGCAGAGTCACACTGGTCGTATAATCATACATGTATATAGGGTAATAATGTCTGTCTCATTCTACTGTGTTTCCAATCCCCAGTGACCCATCCCTCCCCTCACTCTCCTCTGCCTAATTCAAAGTTCTTCATTCTTCCCTACCCACTCCCCACTATGGATCAGCATCTGCTTATCAGAGAAAACATTTGACCCTTTGGTTTTGGGGGGATTGGCTTATTTCACTTAGCATGATGTTCTCTACTTCTATCCATTTATCTGCAAATGCCATAATTTCATTCTTCTTTAAGGCTGAGTAATATTCCATTGTGTATATATACCATATTTTCTGTATCTGTTCATCTTTAATTTTGCAAGATGAAAATGTTTCTGGAGATTGGTTGCACAATAATGTGAATATACTTAACCATACTCAACTGTACACCTAAAAATGGTTAAGACGGTAAATAAAAAAGAAAAAAATTCATAGTTATGGAAGGACAGAGTCCCTTTATTTTATTTGTTATGTGGTGATAAGGGTTGAACCCAGAGCCTCACATGTGCTAGGCAAATGCTCTACCACTGAGCCACAACCCCAGTCCCAAGATGGTAAATTTTATGTATATTTTACCATAATTAAAATTGAAATTTTAAAAAATCAGGGGTTGCTCTCTGATCACATGAGAAGGTCTCAGTCAAACAGCTGTGAATCTTAATGTCACAGTAACAAGAATGGATTCTATGTTAAATCCAACAGAGGTCCATAAATTGTTAGAGCAGGAAGCATAAAATGATTAGTTCTGTGCTTTAGAAAAACAGTATGAAAACACAGGGGCAGGCTGCAGGCAGGGAGCCCACTGCAGGAGGGTAATAGAGAGAGAACAGAGTGGAGCTGAGGCACAGCGACAGGAGTGGATGAGGGAACAGAGGGAGGCATGTTTAAGAGGTCACATTCACAGCACCTGACCACTGACTACCTGGAATGAGTGAAGCTGGGTAAAACTAGTGGGGAGATTCACAAGAGAGCCTGTACAAAAAAAGAAACATGGCTAAGAGGAGAATTCAGAAGCCCCAAAATACAAACAGGGAAAAAAAAAAAAAAAAAAAAAAGCAGACATAAGCTAATAATGGAAACTAAAAAATATATGCAAAAAATAAAAATGAAAGCCAGGCATGGTGGTACATGCTGGTAATCCCAGCAACTCTAGAGGCTAAGGCAGGAAGATCACAAGTTAGAGGTCAGCCTCAGAAATTTAGTAAGACCCTCAGGAACTTACCAAGACCCTCTCTCAAAATTAAAAAAAAAAAGAAAAAAAGAAAAAGAAAAGAAAAAAAGGACTGGGGATGTAACTCAGTGAGTGGTAAAGTCTCCCTGGGTTCAATCTCCAGTACCCAAAGAGAAAAGCGGAAAAAAAGAAAAAAACATAGAAAAATGAAGAAAGTGGTCACAGAAGCCAAAAGGAGAACTTAAGGAAGGGAGTGTGTGTGCTATTGTGTGAGTAAAAAAAGCACCCACTAGAGTTTACAAGCAGAAAGCCATCAGCAAGCCTTGCTGGTTGCAGTGCTGCACATGAGGAATGGCAGTCTACACTGCAGCCATGTGGTCCAAAAACACACTGCAGTCCTGCAGGTCTTTGGAGGCAAGAAAACAGCCACAGCCATGACACACTTCAAATGGGGCCACAACCTCATCGAGGTGAATAAGTGGCCCCTGGAGATGATCAAGCTGCACACACTACAGTGCAAGCTACTGGACCCTGTTCTGTTTCTGCGCAGGAATGGGCAGGGACATCCGTATCTGTGTGATGTGTGGTGGTCATGTGCACAGATTTATGTGATATCCACTTGTCCATCCATAGCCCTGGTGCCCTACTAACAAAAATATATGGATGAGGCTTTCAAGAAGATCAAAGACAGCCAGATACCACAGTACATGCAAGAAGGGTTGGAAGTCATGGCCATACATCACTATGTCCAAGTTTAAAGTCTTAGAAATAGGATAGTCACAGAGCTGAAAAGTTAAAGGTTTCATCATGCTTACAGACTACTAGAGGGAGGATGAGTGTGGAATGCTAGAGTCAAAGAAGTTAGGCACTTTAAGAAAACTAATAGTTGGCAATGAATACCTAAAACCCCAGAGACTCAGGAGGGTGGGGTGGGAGGACTGCGAGCTTGAGGTCAGACTAGGAAACGGCAAGACCCTATCCCAAAATTTAAAAAAAGTTAAAGGGCTGGGGGTGTAGCTCAATGATAGAGTTCAATTCCAGGAAGGAAGGAAGGAAATAGTTATGATAGTGGTGAAGTGGGGTATTTCTCATGAATAAATATAATAGCTACTACCAATTTAACATTGTATATGTGCCAAATATTGTGCTAGTCACTCATTTATTTTGCAAATTGCTACTATGCCTATTTCACAAATAAAGGAAAGGGACTGAGAGGTTAACTAAATTGCTTCAAGGCACCCAGCTGGTAAGAGGCTGCACAGGGATGCAAAATCAATTCCAGCTCCCAAAATCATTCTGAGCCAGAATGGCCAAACATGTTGGTTTCATGCTGCGAACGCAAACAAGGATCACAGTGTAAGCTAAGAAAGAAAATCCTCAAAAAGTGGAGGAAATATTCAGGTGACATGAAAAAGAAGAGGTAGAGGATAACCAAACCAAATGACATGAACTGCCAACGTGGGAAGCATTGTGTGTGAGAGAACAGGGACAAAGCAACTGAGAACTAAGACTGCAGCCTCTGGCCTGAGGAGTCTGGTGAAATGAACAGCCATCCCCCAAAGCAAGCTATCCTCTCAGATAATAGCTAGGTTTTTCAGCTAAGGCAAGAAGGTAGAGGGGTGTTCTTAGAAGAAGTTTAGAGAGCCCAGTTGCTAATTTACAATATAACTGAATAGCACAGACTCCGGATTCATACTGCCTGAAATTGAGTCCTGGCTTTATGCTTACTAACAAATTACTTAACCTCTTTGTGCCTCCATTAAATGAGGGTGACAATAATGGTCCCTACATTATAGGTTTGCTACAACTAAAAAATAATCACAATAACACCTGTCATAAAGTAAGTCCATTTAGAGAATTTGATGGAATATCAAGTAAATAAGAGAGGGGACAAGGAAAAGGATGAAGAAAGAGGTGAGAAAGGAGAGGCCCTGTGAAAGACAGGAGGGCGTGCAAATGAGGTAGAAATGAAACCAAGACACTGATGGTCCTCACTGGTGCGGTATTGGAAATGCAGACGTCCCCAGGGAAAGAAACTGATCTTTGCTTCATTCTAAATGAAGCATGAAGTTGCTCTGTCATTTCTGATAGGAACCTAACCCAGGCCCTTAGGTGCTGGGACACTCAGCAGCCCTTGGTGGTTACAAGTCCAAGATTTCATGTAGCAACAACAGAGCAGCCTATAAGGGCCCAAAAATAACAATGACTAAACATATTCTCCACCATGAATAGAAAAATAGGGTCTCTCCATCTTTAGAGGGAAATGACTGTCTAAACTAAGAGAAAGCATGATGTTCAAATGAACATTCTAAAAACCTTTCATTTTTCCTTTTATGAGATAAATGTACTTGTAATCTTTTATCATGCTAACCAAGGGCACTTTTCTCATTTTAAAACAAGATTTGCAAAAACCATTACAATTTCAGCAGGCTAAATTTTTGGCCATCTCTCAATCTAATAACCTTCTTAACAAAATTGCATTTAGCTGAAAAAATGAATAAAATCATATATCCCTTTCTGTGTAAAAAGCTTTTCAGGGCAATTTCATCATTGTAAAATGTGAAGAAATGCCATGTGAATGCCTAATTTTCTATACCTTCTTAATCCTAAGACTTAAGGTGATGCTAGGAAAGGAAAAGGTGCTGTTTTTTTCTCGAAAACAAGATCACTCAAGGTCATGGTAGGAAGCTGAGACTACAGAGTCTCTTTCAAATAGCTGATCTCCTCCCTCAAGCAGCTATCACCATAAACCCACAGGTACATACGAAGCAAAGATGGGCGTGATCTCTTTGAAATGAAGTCGGATAAAATATACTTTAAAATAGGTATTAAGAAGCCATAAAGGAACCAGGCACGGTGGTACATGCCTGTAATCCCAGTGGCTCCAGAGACTGAGGCACAAGGATCGTGAGTTCAAAGTCAGCCTCAGTAAAAGCAAGGCCCTAAGGAACGCAGTGAGGCCCTGTCTCTAAATAAAATACAAAATAGGGCTGGGGATGTGGCTCAGTGGTTGAGTGCTCCTGAGTTCAATACCTGGTATCCCCCCCGCCCCAAAAAAGGAAGACATAAAGGAAGGACAAGGAAATACATTTTTAATCTGAGGTTCCACATATTTTTCCAGTCCTGTCACTCCCAAATTTCTGGAAAATCTATAAATTTTAAAGTTACCATAAATTCACCTACTTAGGATAATTACCTTGTGCATTGCTAATTAGCCCACCAATAAACAGATTAGGCAAAGTGAGATGCGATATTTTGAGAAGCCTATAATTTGGAGGACTATTCAGCATTATCTATTGATCCTTAGGTCCTCATTAGCCTAAGGATCCTGAGAATGACCCGACCACCATGAATCATCTTGAGATTATCAGACTGATATCATGCCTACATACCTTCCCAAACCCACCCCTCACCAAGTTTCCTTTAAAAGAAGAGCTGGGAACAATGAAAACACATCTCTTAGTCTCGAGATGACCCTTGACTGTGTGTTCTGTACCTTCCTAAATAATCTCTGTGCCTCTATTGACACATGGAGAAATTCTGTTCCATCTCTTCCCAGAGATATCTCTTCTTTGGTGACATGCTTTTGTAGCTTATATTTTAAAGTTTTTAGAAATGTAGTGCTCATGTCATTGAAACATATTCTTCTGAAAGTTATGTCACCAGAGATCAGAGGAGTTACCAGAGAGAGGGACCTTAACTCAGGTCAAGGGGGCTGCTTGTCATGTTTGAGGGAAAAGAACTTCAGCACACACGAGTCAGAGACACAAAGGTATATTTAGGAAAACAGAGATACATTCAAGGGAAGAAGTGGGCAATCTAGAGAGTAAGAAGTTTTAGGAGTACATTCAAGACAGAATGTGGGCTATCTCCAGAGAGAGGAAGAGTACAACCCCTTGGCAAGCGGTGTCAAAATTTGTAGAGGGATGATTGCTAAGCCAGAAAGTACAGCCAGGGTAGAGTTACATATCATATTTAACTGCATAATCAGAACAGATTTTATGCCAAATTTCTTTGCAAGAATGTGGGATGCAATCATTATGTGCAGCTTTAAAAAACTATGCTGTGATAGTGGTTTCAAAATAGACATGAAAAACAATGAAATCAAATAGAAGACAAACCCACATACTTATACTCATCTGATACTTGAAAAGGTGCCAAAAATACATGTTGGAGAAAAGATAACCTTTTTAACAAATGATGCTGGGAAAACTGGATACTCGTTTATAGAAAAATGAAACTAGACCCCTCTCTTTCACCCTGCAAAAAGTCAAATCCAGGTGGATCAATGATTTAGGAATTAGACCACAAACTTTGCAATTGCTATAAAAAAAAACAAAACAGAGGGTCAACACTCCATTATATTGGTGCAGTCATCAACTTTATTAACAAGATGCCTGAAGATCAAGAAATAAAACCAAGAATCAACAAATTGGCTGCCATCAACTAAAAAGCTTCTGTACTCAAAAGGAAACAAGAGTATGCAAAGTCTGCAGAATGGGAGAAAAATTCTGCCAGCTATTCCACACACAGGGGATTAATATCCAGAATACATAAAGAACTCAAAAAGCTTAACACACACGCACACACAAAACAAATAACCCAATTAATAAATGGGAAAAAGAACTAAACAGATATTTCTCAGAAGAAGAAACAGAAATAGTCAACAAATACAAGAAAAAAATGTTCAGCATCTGTAGCAATCAGGGCAATGCAAATCAAAACTACACTAAGATTTTATCTCATTCCACTCGGAATGGCAATTATCAAATATACAAATAATAATATATGCTGGAGAGGATATGGAGAAAAGTACAATTGTTGGTGGAATTGCAAATTAGTACAACCACTTTGAAAAGCAACAAGAAGATTCCTCAAAAAAAACAGGAATGAACTACCACATGACCCAGTTGTCTCAATCCTTGCTATTTATCCAAAAGGACTAAAATCACCATAGTAATTGCTATAGCTACATCAATGTTTACAGCAGCATAGTTCACAATAGTCAAATTATGGAAATAACCTGGATGCTCATCAATAGATGAATGGATCAAGAAAATACAGTATACATACACAGTGGAGTTCTACTCAGTCATAAAGAAGAATAAAATTATGGCATTTGCCGATAAATGGATATAACTGGAGAACATCATGCTAAGTGAAATGAACCAGACTTAGAAAATCAAGGGTCAGGAGACAGGCAGGGCTGGAGATGCTGCAGATTCGTGACCCGGAGCATCGGAGGTCCTGGAGCATCAGAGGTGGTGAATAATAGCTCTTCAAGTCTGCAATAAAAAAAAAAAAAAATGGCCTCCAGGGCTGGGGATACGGCTCAGTTGGTAGAATGTTTGCCTCGCAAGCACAAGGCCCTGGGTTCAATCCCCAGCACCTCAAAAAAAAATTGGCCTCCAATAAAACTACACTGCAAAAAATGGGAAAGAAACAGAATGGAAAGACTAAAAAAGTTGAAGAGGCAGAGCGTAAAGGATTTGTGGTGGAAAAAGTACTAGAACAGGGTGTAGTAAATGGAAAGGTGGAATATTTTCTGAAGTGGAAGGGATTTACAGATGCTGACAATACTTGGGAACCTGAAGAAAATTTAGATTGTCCAGAGTTAATTGAAGCATTTCTTAATTCTCAAAAAACTGGTGAAGAAAAAGATGGCACCAAAAGAAAATCTTTATCTGACAGTGAATCTGATGATACCAAGCCAAAGAAGAAAAGAGATGCTGCTGACAAACCAACAGGCTTTGTCAGATCCTGATCCTGAACGAATAACTGGTGCCACAGACAGCAGTGGAGAATTGATGTTTCTCATGAAATGGAAAGATTTAGATGAGGCTGACTTGGTGCTGGCAAAAAAAGCAAATATGAAGTGTCCTCCAACTGGAATTGCTTTTTTGAAGAGAGACTAACTTGGCACTCTTGTCCAGAAAATGAAGCTCAATAACTATTTACATTGTTTTTTATATATATTTATATTAAAAAATTTATATTTATATATAAAAACATATTTATATATAAATACATTTATATTTATAAATAAATATATAAAAATATGTTTAGATTTATATATATATAATCTGGGTCTTGGTTTTGATATACTATTATGAAAAAATAACTATATTCTAATGAATATCAAGTTTGATATGTTGGTTTTGAAAGTAGTATTGGGGGAGTTATTGAGGTTTTTTTGTTCTGTTTTGTTTTGTTTTGCATCAATAACACTGGTTACTTTGAACAAACAAAAGCTTTCTGTAGTTGCTTCTTTTATCAGGAAAGAGCATTTGATACGATGGTATATTTCCTCTGCTTTTCTACAAGTTGAGGAACTTTTCCATAGTCA
Source organism: Glaucomys volans (assembly GCA_020662805.1). Classification (NCBI taxonomy): domain Eukaryota; kingdom Metazoa; phylum Chordata; class Mammalia; order Rodentia; family Sciuridae; genus Glaucomys; species Glaucomys volans. The sequence continues at coordinate 145,571 of JAJEJO010000781.1, forward strand.
TTAGTCAGATTTGTTTTCAACTCATATTCCTAAGGACCATTCTGGGGGTCTTATTTGTTTCTGTGTGTGTGTGCATGTGTACATGAAATACTTATATAATGGTTTTTGTTTTTCAAATATTCACCAAAACAAAAACCATGGGTGGTAAACCCATGATTCTGAGATGCCATTATTCTCTGCAATCTATAAGTCACTTCAAGTTAAACTGAAATTTTTCCAGAAACCATAACCCTTCAGATTTAAATAAATGATTCTGTAGTTAATTGGACAGTTTATATTGTATAATTTAAAGCAGCCACAATAAATCTACATCTATAGTCACATAAATGCAACAGTTTTATTTACAAAATTCCTGAAAGGAAAAATACTATCACTAACTTCTGCAACCAAACAAGTAAACTAGACAAATCCTAGTTCGTCTTAATTAACAAGACTTAAGTGGACATTTTAAGGGTTCCTCTAGTTAGTCATTCTTTTTTAAAAGTTGAAATCTGTGTACTAAAAGGTCATAATTCATGGAATGTCTTAAAATTTGGCTTATGGAAACCTGTTCAAATGGCTGGAGATGTTGGCAATTTACAACCTGCTCACGTGAATGGGTGAGGAAATTTTTATAGTCTAAATTATTGACCTGCATGTTTTTTCTTTACCCCAATTCATTCTTTACATGTAGGCTCAATCTTTTCAGTATTTGGATTACTGGTTCAATACAAGCCAGGAAAATAACTTTGTAGTAATCAGAATGTTACCCAACTGTATATTGTTTACTTTATTGTAAATATACTGGTTAACAATGATCAATAAATAGTTTCATATTTAAAAAAAAAAAAGAAAATCAAAGGTCAAATGCCAGAGCAAAATAAGGAGAAGTAGGGGAGTAGGTTAAGATATCATAAAGATATAGGGAATCAGATCAGTGGAGAAGAGAGAGTGAGGAGGGACCAGAAAGAGGAAGAAAAGCAGAATGAATTTAACAAAATCACTGCATGTGCATATTTAAATATACTACAGTGAATTCCATCTTTATCCATATGTATGACGCACCAATCAAAAATAAATAAACAAGTGAAAGGGTGCTCATAGAACAGAGAAAGGAGAACAGAGGGAGGGAAGAGGAGAAGAAAGGGGGGAGTGCCCTGAAAAGTGAAATAGAGTAAATCAAATTCCATGCATGTATGATTTTGTAAAAAAGGAATCCAGATATTGTATATAACTATAATGTTCTAATAAAAAGAACTATATTGGTATAATGTAAAAATCATTTATTACTCTCAGCCCTGGTGATTTACACCTGTAATCCCAGTGACTTGAGAGGTTGAGGAAAGAGAATCACAAGTTCGAGGACGGCCTCAGCAACTTAGCAAGTCCCTGTTTCAAAATAAAAATTTTTTAAAAGGGCTGGGGATATAGCTCAGTGGTAAAGCACCCCAGGGTTCATCCCCAGTGCCAAAAACAAATAAATCAATCATTTATTACTAAACTGTCCTTGGTGCAAGATTAGGATGCACAGAATACTTGTGAATATACATTAAAATTGAGTAGTATAAATCTACAACAATCATATATTCTTGACAGTTCAGAGAATTTATTTCCAATTTGGAAAAAAAGTTAACACATAGGTTGCTATTGATTTGTGTATTATAGTTGAAATATTAGACTTGAGAAAATTTATTATAGTGCTGAGAAGTATAGACTTCCAAAATTTAATCTTCTATGTCTGAAGCTGTGTCACTGTCATTGGTTTCATTATTTCACACATCATCCTCAGTACCATTCATATAAAACGTGTTTATGATTAGTACTACAGTGCTCTACAAACCACACAAATCAGTTTTGGAAATAATATTGACAATGCACATGCACAGAGAATTCTAGGCTGCAGCTTATAGTGTGCAAGAAGACAAATATGTATCCATATGCCACTGGTGAATACATGGCTTCTTTGTTTACCTTCTAAAAGGCCTTAGGAACAGAATTACATCATGGAACATATAACAAAAGGTTATAAACCAATTTTTGAACTCAAAAAAACAGGTACAATGATTATTCAGGGGCAACAATTCAATTAAATGGTGAAATACAATTCCATGCCAGTTTTCCCTAGAATCAACCCAGATACCCATCAGTAGACAAATGGATTAAGAAATCATGGTGTATATATACAATGGATTCTACTCAGCCATAAAAAAAGAATGAAATTATGGCATTTGCTGCTACATGGATGGAAATGTAGACTATCTTGATAAGTGAAATAAGTCAAACTCAGAAACTCAAAAGTCCATTTCATATACGGAAGCAGGTGTAAAACAATGGAAAGGGGGAGGGAAGGATACGATGATGTAAAGAACTAATCAAATACAAATTAATAGATGAGAGAAAGTAAGTCAAACAGAGTAAAGGAAGGAGAATGGGAGAGGGGAGAGAGGATGGATGAGAAAAGGGGGAATCACAAACTAAAATCCATTTCCATGTATTTATGAGTTTGTCAGGATGATCCCAACTACTATGTATAACTGTAAAGTTCCAATAATAAAATTTAGTTTTCTTACAAATGTGCATAAAAAACACAACCAAAAGCAACAGCACAACATCCACAAAAGAGATTAAAAGCAAATATCACAAACAGCAATTACATAAGGGGAACAGAATTCTGTTTTTCATTATTTTGTAACATTTTGTTGAAATTTTTAAAAAAATATAAATATATTTAAGCAACAGTACCTAATACCTTTGGAATTAAAAAAGAAATTACAGAGGCAGTGGCCTTTGCTAAAATTACAAACTAATTTTCTTGGGTTCACATTCATATCAAAAGCTGGTGAGATTTCACATTCTTCAGTACACAATGGATCTTTCATCAATATTGGAAAATGGTTTTGTGAGAATATTTCCAAAGAATGGATGGAATTCTCAATGTTGCAAGCACCCATTGAATTATTTAAAAGAACAATGAATGAATGACTAATTAGAAGTGTTTCTTGAGTACAGTGGTATTTATATGACAAAAGAAAAGATTTAAATCTAGCATTTTCTCCAGATTCAGGAAAAACAGATTAAGTTGCTTTACTGTGGGCCTCAGTTCCTAAACGATCTGCCATTAAAACTCTAAGAGCTACCTTCTCCTTGGCCAATTAATGATTTTTTTAAAGTCCTACTTGACAGTAAACTTTGTTTATTTGTTTGCATGTTTGTTTACACATACTTTGTTCTACCCTATCCCAAAAATAGGGTTTAAGATGACTTCAAGGAAGTGTACACTACAAGATAAACACATTCAAAGTAAGAAAAAAGAGACAAAGGGAGACTAAAACTGGAAAGACAAAATGAAGTTAGGCATAAGGAAAGTGTACAAAAAGAACAACATTGTATCCTTTATTTTAAATTGAATCAAACCATAAACCAAATTCTAAGATTTTAGGCAACAATTCTAACTCCGAAAAACAAGTTAAGTATTCAACATTCATGAGATTTTTTAAAAAGTCTTCTTCAAGGTCAAAGACTTGATACTGAAATTAAAAAATAGCTTATTTACAAGGTACTGTGGTACATCTATAATTCCAGCTATTTGGAAGGCTGAGGCAGGGAGATGGAAAATTTGAGGTCAACCTGGGCAACTTAGCAAGACCCTGTCAAAAAATTTAAAAACAATTTTTTAAAAAGGTCTGTGGATATAGCTCTGTGGTAAAGTGTCCCTGGGTTCAATCCCTGGTACCAATAAATAAATGTTTTAATCGAGTTTTACAATATTTATTATAATCAGCATTTATATTTTAAATAACACCCTTAAAATGAACACAGAAAATTTCCACAAACTTTTTCCTTATAAAATCATCAATATAAGCCAGAATTATGGCAAAAGCAATTCTGTAGTATTAATTCTACAAAGACTGGCATGATTTTGTCTACATACACATGTAATTTTCTGATGGTCTTGTAACAGGGATCCATTTTAAAACTGAAAGGAACTGACTTCCTCTCTTTCCCCCAGTCCCGCTCCTTAACCATGGGGCAGGGAGCAAGAATACTCTTCTTCCCATCTTAAGCCAAGTTATCTGTCCTTGCGCAAACACAACATGACAGGAATGAAGTAGTTCAGACTTCAGGGATGATGCCAGAAGATCTAAGAAACATCTGTCTCTCAAGGCCACACAGGAATTTCTACCCCAACACAGCACACCTGGAATGTAGCCTTTGAATCATCTTTTTAAAAGCCCTCTGTTCCCCATGATGGTCAGAATCATAGCCTCTAGGACAGAAGACTCCTGTGTTTATCCTCTGCTAGCAAAGCAATAAAACTTTTTTTCTTTTTTCTCAAAACTGTGTCCTCATTATTGGAATGGCACTGGGGACAAGGACCAAGCTTTCAGTACTAGTCTAGCTTAGTCTAGGAATGTAGTTCTCAAGAAGAGAAATGCTCTTGCAACAAGTGAAAAAGGAAAGGAAAAAATGAAAGAAAGTGTTGTGACTAATATACCTGATAAAAATGCAAGAGCCAAATATTTTTCCCATAAAAGTCTTGCATATTCTTCGGTAGAATTACTCCTACACATTCTCATTGTTTCTGCTGATATTATAAATCATGTCTCTGAGAAAATTAGATATTTTAATTATTTACCATTTTTGTACATTGATCTTGTATCTAGTGAGCTTACTGAACTCTATAATGAGTTTCAATAATTTTTCTCTATTGTATTTGAAACTTCATCATACCTTTTTTTTTTTTTTTTGGTGAAGTTAAAGAAAGAAGTTTCCGCTATTAATCAGAAATTTCCTAAATTCTTAAAATCCAATATACTGCTCTCTGGTCAAAACTTCTAATTCTTCTAACTCTCTCACTCCTGGACTTCTTACTAGCACTAACCCTCAGTCCTATCACTCCGTTCTTCTTCCAGGTATGAGCCCCATCTAGACTACACTGCATTCCCTAATGGATACTCAACAATGTAACATATCGAATACTCAAACACGGTCCTGACCAGTGTCCTTGATCCCTTGTCCTTTTAACACATCTACCATGTAAGGACTCAAGTATGAGGTAATCTGGTTTCCCCTTTCCACTCTCACACCTATATTAGAATACGACCTGAAACAACAACAAATTATAAATTTTTGGACTCTCATCCCAAACAAATTTACCATTGCTCCACAATCCCACTACACATTGCTTAGTAAATCATCAATTTCCAAACTTTCACCACTTCCCTCAAGCTCTTATTTCACTCTCATTTTCCTCTTCACATATGGATCTCATTTTACTGATACCCCTAGATTTGCAATTAAAACTCCAGTAAAACTAAACTAACTTCTGAGTCCCTCAATATGCTTTGAATTTCTTTGCACATGCTCTTCCTTCTGCCTAGAATGTCTTTTTCTAATTTGCCTAACCACAGAAACTTTACTTACCATCAAACCTCAGCTCAATGCTACATGACCTATGAAACTTTCCTCAATACAGACCCCTTCTCCTACTTGTCCAAAAAACTCTGTACCTGTCTCTATGTATAGGCAGTTTGCACTATAACTACTTAATTCTGCATAATACTGCAAGCTCCTTAGAGGACAAGGAACTTTTTTCCCAAGTTTTCTAATCCAAGAATCTAGTTGATGCTAGTTAATTGCCATGTTGAAAGAATGACTTATTCCTACTAAAGTGTAATTCCTGGGGCCCAACATTATGTAAAAGAAATTAATTTAGAGGTGATAAATTTATAAAAACCTTAGTAATATTAACATGGATGTTTCACCAGTAATATCAATAGTGAATTTTACATTCACAACCCCAAGGAAATGTTCTTGCATAAAAACACATGAAGGAAATAATAGAAATCTTCTATTAAAAAGATAACAAATCAACTCTGTTTGCTATACCTGAATGGATAATGAACTAAGTGAACTTAAACCATATTCTGAACAGTACAATTGATCATTCTATTTCAACAACTAGTATGAATGATGATCATGCCCTATAAAAACATTGACATTCATAAAACATCATCACATATATCTTAAGAGCACAAAGTAAAATTTGTCAAGAATGAAAACTAATCTTTACTTCAAGCTTCCCTCAATTAAAGGTGTGATTTTTAATGAGCAAGTATTAAACTGTATAGAAGCAATATAATGTCAAGTGGAAAGGTGGTACATGTCTGTAATCCCAGCTACTCAGGAGGTTGAGGCAGGAGGCAAGTTCAAGGCTGGCCTCAGAAATTTATTGAGACTCTGTCTCAAATTTTAAAATTTTTGGCCAGCTATCACAGGTTTGTTAGCTAATAATATTTTATTTCAGTTAAGTTAGATTTCTCCCTAATCTCTTGTAGATCTAATTTACATATTATGTTTGGTAAATGTTGACTCCTTTTTCTGATTAAGGAATCTGTGCTGGGGGAACAAAGCTTTTGCATTATAGTTTAAATTTTTTTTAACATATCTTTCAGTGAGCTCATTTCACAATGTAGGCTATATTCAAATTTGGGGTGCTCTAGTAACAGTAAGAACTAACTTCTGAAATAAAGAACATCACCTAAAAAACTAATAATAATAATAATTTGTAAAGGTCTAGGGATATAGCTCAGCACTAAAGCACCCCTCGGTTAAATCCTCAGTACAAAAAATAAATAAATTATATATACATATAATTATTATGTAATGTATAATTAATATGTATTAGCTAACTAAGTGGAAAAGTATGTCCAGAAAGATCTGAAACAACATGATTCTCTTTTTACTACACTAAAACTGACTAAAAATACAGGGGCTGGGGATGTAGCTCAGCTGGTGGAGCGCTTGCCTTGCAAGCACAAAGCCCTGGGTTCAATCCCCAGCACCGCAAAAAAACAAAACAAAAAAACATACACTTTGGGAGAATACAAGGAAACAATAAACACCAACTTAGGGATCATGGTTAACTTAAATGGAAGAGGGCCAAGGGATAGATTGTGAAGGGGACAATATCATTCCATTACTAACATAGTCCTAGCTTTTGTTTTGGGTAACAGATTCCCCATTACAATATATTTAAAAAGATAGATGGAGGAAGGGAGGGAGGAAAGGATAGAAGAAAAAAAGTAAAAGAAAAAAAAAAAAAAAGTGGACCAAGCAGGGACCAATGATGAGAGCGTTATGAACCAAGTATTGAACCTGAAATGAGATGACATGACATGAAATTAAACTAAAATAAAAATTGCTCACAGCTGGACCAAACTCAAAAGCCACTCATTCAGGTTATGTTTTTTTCTGAATCTAATTCCTTGACACTTCCAATAAATGGTCTCCAATAAATGTGAGAACTTTGGCACCAATGTACCTTCTGCTTACAGAGTAGTACCTAAAAGGGGAGAAGGGGAGTAGTGGATCTCCAGAACCAGGATGACCATTCCCACAAGCCTCTCAAAAGGCAAGTGATGATTCTTACTCACTCATTCAATACTTACAAAGTGCCAATTACAGGTCAAAAGTCATGATAAGCACTAGGATCCTTCAAACTTATGATAGATACTTGCAGAAAGCCCAGAATCAACATATTCCTCAGACTCAAGAATCAAGATAATTTTTCAGACCCTTTATTTAACTTTGTATGTACACAAGCAAATGACAAAACAGCTCACTTATAAAATGAGGTTTTACTGTCTCCCAAAAATTAAAAGATGTCAATCTCTGTTATAAAAATGAAAAAAGAAAATTGCTTCTTCAACAGATGAGTGTGTTTTACCTGCTATCTCCAGAAGTGGGTCTATGTGATCTCCTTCTGCCAACTTCACAAAGCCAACCTGATTTCCAAAAGTGTCAATCCCTCGAAAGGGCAAAATCAAATGTTTCCCTTGGAGGATTTCTTCTATGAATGGCTTTAATTCCAAAAGCGCATCAATACCACTGGTAAGAGATAATTTCTTTTTCAGTAACATGTTAAGTAATAAAATATATAGAACCAAATAAGGAACAAACTAATTTGTTTACAAAAGATAAATTACTTTTTATATTTGTATTAATTATTTTAAAGCTCAAAATATCTTCTAAATTTAACCTATGTAAGTAATATGATTAAAACTACCATTAACTCATTAACTTTTTTTTAGTACCAGAGATTAAACCCAGGGGTACTACCACTGAGCTACACCCTCAAGTTTTTTTTTTTTTTTATTTTTTTTTATTTTGAGACAGCACCTTGCTAAGTTGCAGAGGGTCTTGCTAGATTCCCCAGGCTAGCCTCAAACTTGCAATCCTCCTGCCTCAACTTACCAAGTTGCTAGGTTTAAAGAGGTGTGCCAATGCACCCAGCATAAAACTAATATTAATTTTAAACAAAAACTGTATAAGTAAATTAAATCTTTACCTAATTATAAATGCTATTAAAAAGATGAAAGTAAGTACTATTTTATAGTCAATCGAGAAACTTTGACCAAGGAATTAATGCATACACAACTCAAAAAAATTGCTAATAATATATCTAAAAACCTATAAGAACCTATATTAGATTATTTGAAAGTTCTAGAATTCTTACTAAAGTATTAATACCTACTTATACAGTACTGACTATTTTCAAGGTACTCTATTAAAACTTAATACATAGTATTTTTAAAATATAATAATCTCTATGATAATATAATTTATTTTATTTGGATTCAAATAAAATGTCTAATTATTAATAGACATAATAAAATGTCTATTATATTGGCATAGTTGTTTAGTCTATTTTAGAGTTACTCTGTTTCAAATCTACCTTTCTTTATAAAAGTAAATATTTACTATATTGTTGAATTAGACATTATCAGATTTTGAATATTTTGAAAATTAGAATAAATTATTTCTATATTGAACAAAATTTTAGTATAGTACTTTATTATGAGAAAAATTAATGTCTCACTAGAGGGCAGCAATTCCTTAGAAATAAGCATGCTTTTACTATACAAAAAAGCCTTGAAACATCCTTTGGATAAACCACTAGAGTATCTTGATCAATGATTTGTTCACCAAATGTGTGAAAAAATGATAGTTATATTTTTTTCTAGATTTTTCATATTTCTTTTTTTTTTTTTTGAACCAGGGATTGATCTCAGGGGCACTCGGCCACTGAGCCACATCCCAGCCCTATTTTGCATTTTATTTAGAGACAGGGTCTCACTGAGTTGCTTAGGGCCTCGCTAAGTTGCTGAGGCTGGCTTTGAACTCGAGATCCTCCTGACTCAGCCTCCCCAGTTGCTGGGATTACAGGCGTGCACCACCACGCCCAGTGATCTTTCATATTTCTAAAGTTAGTCTCATTGGAACATTTTTAACTGATTTTCTCACATGATTTTTATACTCAGTCTCATTTCTCTGTCATGAGATCACAACAATACCAATACTTCTTAGAACAGCTTTGTAAATGTCAACATTTCTCATGGTACCACCAAATGCACACTCTAAACACAATCTTTCCTAATTGTATTTATGGTCATTCAAAAGGACACCGTGTACATACTTTTAATTCAATATGGTCCTTTGCTGTGTGTTGTGAGATAAGGCACGTGAAAACAGAACAGCCACTGTCAGCTCATCTATCACAAACTTGGGGAATTAAACACATTCATTTTAAATAAAACTATATGCCAAAGTGGGCCATGAGAAAGGTTAAAACTTTCCAGAAACAGCAATTTTTTTTTTTTTTTAAGAAACCTAGAAGACCTAACACAAATAGGGCACTAGTCCTCTTTCTCAGTCATTTGCTTTTTTGTGCCATATCCTCTTGGGTTCTTTCAAGAGCTTCAGAGCAAAGTGTTCATCCAAACTGAGTCAAGTAAAATCTCCGTCCTCTCAGACCCTGCAAGGTACTCAATGTTGCTGCTGGTACACATATAAGCTTGCAACAGATCAGAAGACTGATCTCTAAAGACATGACATGAGATTCTACTGTGTAAAGGATATAACTCCAAAACTCATAATGTTTCTGGATATTTCATTAATTTATTTTGCTTTCTCTCATTTACTTTACTTTTTCCTCACCTCCTTCCCAATTCAAGCCTTGTTCCTCATTCCCTTAGGAGGCATATATGTCAAGCTAGAAAGCAGAATTTACCTGCAAATTCATTCTGGCTTTGACTTCCCGAAGAGCGTATGTAAGCTTGAGCTTATATAATGAGATACACACACAGTTAATATGAAAAGGGAGAATCCTCAGTATAGAATGTCCCACAGAACTGGGAAAGAGTAAGGTTTCTCCACTCCAGATTGGAAAGCAGTAATCAATGACATATATCTGACCTTTATTGCATGACCCCAGAATGGGAGTGAATGGAGTACAAAGACTCAAAGAATGACTGAGGTCAAACTGAAATTGCTCACTCACCTAGTAAAATGGCAGCTCTAATGTTCACCAATATCTATGCCTACTATACATGCCAGGTCCTATACAAAGAGCTCCTTTGTGTATTGGTACTATTGTTTTCTCCATCTATCAAGAGAATAAAAGATTTGCCCAAAGTCAGGCAGCTAAAAAAGGCAGCTGTGTCATGGTTCCAGAATCCTTACCTAGAATCTCAACCTAGATACCAGAATCAGATTCCAGACTGCTTACATAATTAACATGGGCAAAACTCGTGCATAACCAAGAGTTATTATTTGGTAACAGTAACAAGAAGTGAAAAAATCTAGTTTAAGAAGAATACTTATTTAGTTAATTCACTGACTATTAGTTGGGATAAATTATAACAAAGAATACTTCTTTAGAAGTTCAATACCTCTTTGGGTTCTGCTATATTTACTCATATTAAGGTAATAATTTAGAAAATAATATTCAAGAAAATATATTACTCACATGTTTACTTCATCTTCATTTAATAACTGCATCACTAGCAGAGTAATATGAAAGGAACCATCACTGACCATTGCTTTGGCCAGTCGCTTATCTTGTTGTATTATTGCATTTTGTAGCATCTTAATTTCTCCTGTAATCTAATCACACATGCAAAAGAAAAAAAAAACAGGTAAGTAAAACTTTTGTATGACAAATTGTAAATCAAGAGGAAAAAAAGGCAACCACCAAAATGAGAACAATGTCAAAATTCAGTAACTAAACAAATGCTTCATTATTTAGTTGTTCACATATGCTAGATAGTTGACTTGGATGGTTTAATAGGATGTATAAGTTTAGAAAACCACAAAATGCTTGACCATCTTCAGAGCATTGGGCCCAACATCCTTCTTATGCAGACTAGTCACTGGTTGAATGGAAAAAATCTCAATGGTCAAGCATCTTTTTAGAAATTTGTCCCTGTGATACAGGGTATGACTCACTAATTATAATCTTTTCTAAGAAGAAAGCTTTATTCTTGCCCTAGAAAGGTCAAACCAGCAGACAACATTCTTTCTGTTAGAAGTATTATTTATCTGTCCCCAAGTGAATATGCTGAAAACCTATTCCTCACAGTCTTTAAAATTTTTTAGGATAGCAATAATTTTAACAAGAACAACTGCTATCATTTTTCCTGACATGTGAGGAGTGGCATAACCATGGAAACAGAGTAAAAGTCTACAACCAGATGAAACCCCCACAGACCTGGACATTCTCCCCCACCCCACCACCTTAGAACATACACCTCCCTCCTCCACTTCAGGCTAGATTCAACTTTAGTCAACCTCCAAATGTGACCCCTACAGAGTCGTCTGAATATAAAATAGCAGACCCAGAGAAAAGCGAGTACCACAAAAGCCCTGTAACAGCAGAATTACTAAGAAAGAAATGGAAAAGAAAAGGACTGGCAATGGAAGCAGAGTCCATAGAAAAGCAGAGATAAGTCAGAACTGAATCATGAGCACAGCAGGCTGTTCTGATATGAGAGTAGCTGTTTTATCCTAAACAATGCTCCCATTATTTGTGGAATGTGACTGGGCAAATCATGAGATGCTGTCCTGGGATCTGACTTCTCATTGACAAAGATGCTCTCCTGTAACCAAAACTTTAACCAGGCTCCTCTGAGTTGGTTGCTTGACTAGGTCCAATTTCTCTTTGCCCTTGTAGGACCCATTTTGAATATGAATCTTGTGAAGACAGTTTAGAGAAAATCCCCCACACTTGGTATCTGACCACCCACAATACCTTACCATGGCCTGCCTGCAGCAACCACTCCCTCAAATCAGTCTAACAAGAAACACTTTATCCTTGTGTTTCCTCTTAGTAATCTTCTATCCACTGACCCCAACCCCAGCTCTTTGGTTGTAAATCCCATCTTGCTCTTTCCTTCTGGAGTCAGGGTTGAGCCCAAATTCTCTCCCGAGCAGCAAGACCCTGTTGCAATGGCTCCTGTGTCTACCTCCATGGCTCCTCTGAATAAGGTCTCCCTTGCCATCTTTAACAAGTAGCATGAAAAGTTTTTTTCTTAACACTGTGTATCTTTACAAAAATTCATATCGCCTAAAACAAAGTCAGCCTTCTCTATTCCTTACAATCTGAAAGACTAACAAAGAAAATGGTGCTTTCATGATAGCAAGTATTAAAGTAAAATTCAAATGGAAACCAAGTCTGAAAAATTCCTGAGCCAGCAACACTAGTTAGTCTTTAAATTTTTCAAAAAGGTTAAAAATAGGGTTAATGTTGCTTAAACTGAGAAAAAGCAAAACTTAAGTCACTTCTGCTCATTCTGCTTATATTAAACAGCAAAAAATTAACTTCAGACAATCATAATAGCCAACTAATACATGATTATGTGATGAGGAATGTTCTGGCATGATAAACAAAAAAATGGCAATTTTGTAACTGCAATCAAATAATTTCATTATTTTGCTTCCATATTCTTCCTATAAATACTTGCCTCTAACACTGTGAAACTGGAATGTTAAATCTCTTTTAGTCTAGCACTCTTAATTCATGAATTGCTGGTTAAAATTTTATTGTGTCCCAGATTTTGCTTTTATAGTTTGGTGGCAGTGGTGGTATTCAAAGGAGAAAAAGAGATCCCTGGTGACTGTCAGGAGCTTCAAGGAACCCAGCAAAAAGTGCTCAGTGAGCCTGTTGTGCTCACTACTTTCAGGCAGGCTAGGATAAACCTGAGAAATGTATCCACAACCCTTCAAGAGTCACTTCTTGGAATGGCCCAAAAGATGCCAGAAAAACAGCTGAAAAACTTTCAAAAGCTATCCCCATTGTTTTCTCATAAAAGACAGAATGGTCTATTATTCAATCATGTAAACAGAAAAAAAATGAGTCACCCTGATTATAGGACTAGATTCAAAATGTCATTTGTTAAATATTCTGGTCTTAAAACAGCAGAAAATAATTCTTTCTAGAACTGAGATGGTTCTTACAGCCTTACTCACTAATGGGCTCTGAACAGTAGTTGGTGACCTGATAAGAAAATACTGCAATGACTGAATCAATCACAATAGCAGAACATTTTTGAGAAAACTTTTGAACAAGGAAGTTTAAATGCTAAAATAATCGAAAGGCTTCAGAATAGAAGACACAGAGACAAACATAAACACATAAATACAGTTATCTCATCCTAGACAAAGATGCCGAAAACATTCATTGGAGAAAAGGTAGCCGATTCAACAAATGGTTCTGGGAAAACTGGAAATCCATATGTAGCAAAATGAAATTAAAACCCTATCTCTTACCCTGTACAAAAATCAACTAGAAGTGGATCAAAGACTTAGGCACTAGAACAGAGACCCTGTGCCTAATAGAAGAACAAATAGGCCCAAATCTTCATCATGTCAGCTTAGGAACTGACTTCCTTAACCAGACTCCTAAAGTGTAAGAAGTAAAATCAAGAATCAATAAATGGGATGGAATCAACTAAAAAGCTGCTTCTCAGCCAAGGAAACAATTAAGAATGTGAAGAGAGAGCCTACAGAATGCGAAAAAAAAATCTTTATTACAGTGCACATCAAATAGAGCATTAATCTCCAGGATATATAAAGAACTCAGAAAACTTAACACCAAAAAAACAGATAGCCCAATCAATAAATGGGCAAAAAAAAAAAAACTGAACAGATACTGCATAGAAGAATAAATACAATTGATCAACAAATATATGAAAAAGTGTTCAACATCACTAGCAATTACAGAATTGCAAATCAAAACCAGACAGAGATTCCATCTCACTCCAGTCAGAATGGCAATCATCAAGAAGAATACAAGCAACAATAAAAGTTGGCAAGGATGTGGGGAAAAGGTACACTAATACATTGCTGGTGGGACTGCAAATTGGTGCAATTGCTATGGAAAGCAGTATGGAAATTCCTCATAAAACTTGGAATGGAACCACCATTTGACTCCGTTATCCCACTCCTAGGTTTATACCCAAAGGACTTTAAATTAGCATACTACATTAACACAGTCACATCAATGTTTATAACAGCTCAATTCACAATAGCTAAACTATGGAACCAACCCAGAGGCCTTTCAACAGATGAATGGATAAAGAAACTGTAGTATATATACACAATGGAATATTATTCAGCCTTAAAGAAGAATGAAATTATGGTATTTGCCAGTAAAAGGATGGAGCTAGAGAATATCATGCTAAGTGAAATTAGTCAATCCCAAAGAAATAAAGTCCGAATGCTAATTCACAATAGCATCTGCGCATCAGAAGAATAGAGGTATTTTGGGGGGAAGAATAGAGGTATTTTGGGCTAAACAGAGGGGTGTGAAGGGAGGGGTGGAGGCATGGGGGTAGGAATGATAGTAAAATGAATCAGACATTATGACCCTATGTGCATATATGATTACATGATCTGTGTAACTCTACATCACGTACAACCAGATGAATGAGAAGTTATACTCCATTTATGTATGATGTGTTAAAATGCATTCTACTGTCATGTATAACTAATTACAACAAATAAAAAATATATTTAAAAAGAAGAATCCAAAGCTCTTCACAGCCACACAGCTATGGGGACAAAAATCCAAGAGGACCTCCTGGTGCATATTAGAACCAAAAGTAGGTCCTAAGCGAAGAAGGCCTATAGTGAGATGTCTGTCACCACTGTAAAGAATCACCACTGAAGAAGACCGTCCGCTCTCACATCTGTCATATAACAAATGCACTCCTTTTGGCATAGACCGTTATGCCAAAAGTAGATGAAACTTCTGAAGGCTCAACTATTAAGATCAAAATCAATACTGATGGGGCTCCAAGGAATTCTCTATAAGTTATCTCCAGTAAAACCCTTAAATAAACACAGGAAAACTAAATCAAAATCATGAGGGAATCACATACTATTGGTGGACAACGAAGACACCCTTCAAATCCTATCCTCAAAACCAACAAACTCCTGGTGTATGTTACACAGCTTCTCATTGCTGTGCCCAAAATACCTGACAAGAACAACTTAAAGGAGGAAAAGTTTACTTGTGACTCACAGTTTCAGAGGTTTAGTCCATGGAAAAGCTTCAGTCCTCTAAAGAAAAGGTCCTTTATTTATGTCATGATCTGACTACAGAAGGGATTTTCCTTTGACCCCAAAGAATAAAGACAATCCAGGTTTCCCTAAACATGCAACTAATATATAAGAGATTTCAGTGAAGCTGGGCATGGTGGCACATGCTTGTAATCCCAGCAACTGGGGAGGCTGAGGCACGAGGATGCAAACCTTTAGGCCAGCCTCAGCAATTCAGCAAGACCCTGAGCAATTCAGTGACACTCTGTCTCAAAATAAAAAACATAAAGCCTGGGGATGTGGCTCAGTGGTAAAGCCCCTCTGGGTTCAATTCCTGGCACAAAAAAAAAAAAAAAAAAAAAAAAAAGGGTTCGGTGGATTTGACAGATACTATAGACTTGACCCAAGTTTCTCTCTGCTGGTTTCTCCTTTATGTGACCTTAGAAAAAACTCTGTTTTAGAGCCTTTGCTATGGGAAGATAATCATTCACAGGCTTTCAATCAATTAAAATGGGTCTTACACAACCTCTGGCTTTAGGGCTCTCTTATTGTCCAAAACCTATTAACTAGTTGTTCACAATTGTGATAATCAGACTTTGGGAGTCCTGCCTCAGGAACATGGCAGAAGATAATTAATATTTTCTGTTTTATTTTTATTTGTATTTTATTTTTATTTTCTGAATTAATATTTTCTGTTGATGAATCTTATGCCAAAAATATAGAAGGAAAATACCAAAGCAGGATGTGATTTAACTACTCAAAATGAACTAACAGAAAAGGGAATTCTTCCATAATTAAAGTCAGTATAACCTGTAGAATTATATGCTTTTACTATAATCTGTTATATAGCCACACACAAACCAATCTCCTATCAGATGATAGGCTGATCAGAAGGCTTTGAAAACAGAGGTTTTCTCAATGCTAGTAGTACCCCCATCAAAAATGAACCCCAAGGCCAGGCGTGGTGGGGCATGCCTGTAATCCAAGCGACTTGGGAGGCTGAGTCAGGAGGATCGCGAGTTCAAAGCCAGCCTCAGCAACTTAGCGAGGCCCTAAGCAACTCAGTGAGACCCTGTCTCTAAATAAAAATACAAAATAGGGCTGGGGATGTGGCTCAGTGGCCAAGTGTCCCTGAGTTCAATCCCTGGTTCCAAAAAAAAAAAAAAAAAAAAGATAACCCCAAGTGGATGAACTTCTTTCAGCTATTCTGCTGCCCTTATAGGTTGCTATTATTAACACTGAAGCTCATACTCATAAAAATGAATCTGAATATCAAGGAAACACATCAGCAGACTGTCCTGCCCAGTCTGCTAGTTCTCAAAATGTTAAAATTAGAACTTGAAAGAACTCCATAAAGTTGATCCAAATTAAATTACTTACGATGATTTGTTCAATACACATGGCTGTGCACCTAAGCTAGAACAATAAAAATGATGTCAATAAAGATGCAAATTTAATGCAAAACGAGGACTCACTGACTGCCCAGTCACTGGTTCTCCCTGAGTCCCTAAAGGTGGCCATGTTAATGGTTGTGCACACTACAAAAAATGGATAAAGAAACAAAATGATTCAAACTATGAAAAAATACTGACAGGGTGATTGTTCTAAAGCAGGAAAAATGGTTATAACTAGTATTTTTCCTGGAAAACTCATTATCCTAGAAAGACCCCACCTGTTGGAACACTTAGAAAGATACTGATTCCATTACCACTGACAACGGGACATCAATATGTTCTTGCGACAGATACCTCATCTTAGAATGGAATGAAGCTTTCCCTTGTGGAAAGGCTGATGCCACAACAGTAGAAAAAAATTATTAGAAATTGGTTTCCTTTGGGGGGAATCCCTGGAGAGGTCTCCTGCAACAGGAGAACCCATGACTGAACAGGTTGCCAAAAAATTAAATGAGACTTTACATTTACCCAAAGGCACTACCATTGCCCTTGTCATTCTTAGATCTTCTGGAAACGTTGAACAGATAAATGATATCTTCAAACTGAAATTCAGCAAACTAACAAGTCAACTGGATTACCTTGGCCAAAAGTTTTACCACTGTCCTCAAACGAAACTAGATCAACTCCTATGGGAAAACACAAACTGATCCCTTATGAAATAATCATTGTAAGACCTATGCCTTTAACAGTAGAACCTTGCATGTCTCCTGCATTTCTTAGCTTTGATATGACTCAATATTGCAAGGCCTTGGTACATAGTGCCACAACATATTCTAAAAGAAGTTTTCCATGAACTATCTACTGATAATGATCAACCTTTCCCTGATCTAGAAGTTGGAGACTGGGTCTTTGGAAATGACACCAGAGGAAAAACTACCCTCAAACCTCAATGAAAGGAACCGTACTAGGTTCTTAGTATTCACACCACAACAAAATTTGAAGATCTTAAGTCTTGAGTTCATACCTATCAACTAACAAGCTTCCCTAGGCTTTAGGTTTGTCAACCTATAAATGACCTAAAATTAGGCCTTCCCCATTTGCAGGTAATGAAGGGAACTAGAGAATATCATGCTAAGTGAAATAAACCAATCCTGAAAAACTAAAGGCTGAATGTTTTCTCTGATAAGTGGATGCTGATCCATAATGGGGGATGGGTAGGAGAGAATGAAGCAACTCTGTATTATGTAGAGGGAGTGAGGGGAGAGGTGGGGTGGTGGGAGGGGAAGGATGATAGAATGAGACAGGCTTATTACCTCATATACATGTTTGAAAAAAATAAAATTTTTTTAAAGAAAAATTAGGTCTTCCCTAGAAGATGACATCACAAAGTCGACAGCCTTCCCAAAATGATAGAATAAGATTCCATTTTCCTTCCCACACCCATCCACTGATTTGGTTTAATTTGACATTAACACAAAATGTTCAAACTTAAACTTTTATTCTTGTTAGGAACTTTTGCTATTTTAAATGAACACCTACTATTCAAAGTTTAGCTACTCTCACTAAACAAAGCAATTGCTGGCTATACAATTGTCTATAAGAAGGAAAAGAAACATAACTAATAATAGAACTTGCTCCCATATGTACTTGGGTGAGGAATTCAGGAAGCTTGATTTATGAAAAGGTTTGGTATCCTGTTCTTGGCAGGTCAGTTGATATATATGATCTACTGATTTGGCACTGGGGAAAAAAAAAGAAAGAATCAAAGAGACACTCTGCAACTACTACTGATTTTATTACTGGCAAATTATCTCTGTTCACAGAAAACCTTAATGGAACTGGGCCTAATCTAGGCAGTACTCCAGATTTCCTCTGTAATCAAACTCTGTGGTCTGACAGATTGTGGGGACTGGACTCCCATATATAATGAAATACATATAAAATCAGAACATGATACCTTCAACCACATCATCAGAGAACTCACTAAAACTAGTTCAATGGGAATTTTGAAGATAATGGAATGCCTCTATAGTTCCACTATATAAAATAAACAATTGTTTTTATTTATTGGATAGATCAACAACACATAGGGCATATTTGGAAAAAAAAAATCATACTATATTGGTGAGGGCATGCATGGGTTACTTTATCAAATATATAAAATGTTTATTCTTCCTACTGTAAGCCATAACCACACTGGCCAAGGTGCAGATGCAGATATGAGAAATAATAACCAATTTTTAAAATTTCTTCAAGACCATATACACCAAAAAAAGCAAAGGAGCTTCAGAGAAGGATAAACACAATACACGAGAAAAGATGAGGGAGGCACCTAGAAGAAAAGAACCAAGAGAGGTGAGGAGGAGAAGCAGGAGAGAGCAACAGAGTAGGGGAAAGGTCAACAGGGTCATGAAGACTTCCTCCCTCCCTCTCTTCCTCCTCTTTTCTGTTCTTTCTTCCTTTATTCCTTCCTTCTCCTTTGGTTTTGAAAGGGATCAAGGAAAAAGGCAAAGATATGAGTACTGACTTAAGAAATAAAACATCAAGAGAAAAGGAACATTTAAAGTGGATTTTTAGAAAGTCTTTCTGAACACCATGTGCTATGGTTTGAATGCATTTCCCAAAGTTCATGTGTTGGAAACTTGATCCCCAAAGAGGTGATGTTGGAAGGTGGGGCCTGACAGGAAGTGAATAGGCCATGGAGGCAATGCCCTCATGCATGGATTAATGTCATTAATGGGGGAGTAGGTTCTTTATAAAAGGGTGAGTTTGGCTCTTTCCTGCTTGCTGTCCCCAGTCTTCCTCCCCCTCCCTTCCCCCTCCCCCTCTAGTCAAGGGATGGTACAGCAAGGGACTCTTACCAGACACCAGCTCTTCAACCTTGGATTTTCTAGCCTCTAGCAATGTAAGAAATTTGTTTTAAATAAATTATCCAGTCTCAAGTACTCATTATAGTAGCACAAAATCGACTAAGACACTATGAAGTGGAACACATTAGCCCTCTTTTAAAAAGTTCATTAGCCTAAGTTCACATTAATACTCTACAATGATTTTAAATTTGTAAATTTTTAGTTTATACCAGATGCAACAAAGTGCTCAGACTGGTTTAAGGGAATAACAGAGCAGCTCAAGTGGACCTGATTACATATGAAAAGGGCCTAACCCAGTGTCTAGCACATCATAGCTGCTCAGAAATGTCAAACCTCAAAATAATATAATTACATCTTAAGATTTAGCTAGTAGTACAGTTACTCTTATCATGAAAAAAGTGGGTTAGAGTAAGAACTTTGTTATATGATATAGACTAATGTCAATTAAGCATGCTGTTTTCTTGTGTGATCTATCAAAATGTATAAATGCATTCTACTGTCATGTACAACAAGTTAGAACAAAGAAAGAAAAAATTAAGGGTGCTGGACTCAAGTCAGATGTCCTGGACTTTAACTGCAGGTCCACCAAAGGTGTGATCCCATACAAGTTACCTAGTCTTACTGAGCCATGGTCTCAGTAAAACAGGAATAATAAGATCTACATTGCTATATTTATAAGACTATATTAAAAATCATATAAAAAAAGATCTCAGAAAGGACCTTGTAAGCACTACACCATTTGCTATTATATGGCATAAAACATGGCCAATATTCTTCAAGTCTGATTCTCTACCAGAGCAAACTTCCATCCCAGAAGGCATTTGGCAATACCTGGATATATTTTCAGTTGCCACAACACTGGGTAAGGGTGCTATCTCCATCTAGTGAGCAGAGCATTCACATGTTCATAGTAACTTAGTCTTCATTCTAAATTATATATAAATTCAAGACAATGTTCATAATTCCATTCATTTGTATATTCACATTATACAAATGTCTTACATGGTAAAATAGTTTTAGACTGTTGATGTCTTTAAATCATCCAGTAGCTTATAAAATTGCAAATAAAAAGCTGTAAAATACTTTGAAGACTTATTTCTCTGAAGTCACATAGTACTTTAGTGCAGGATTAACCTCAAACCTATGAAATTTTTAAAGTTAATTTAATCAAGTAGCATATTTCTAACTATGCTTTGATGCTTTAGATTAATGTATATAGTCCTTGATATCATTTGAAGATTTCCTTAAAATGCCTTCTGTTCCTAATTACATTCTTAAAGAGTTAAAGAAAAGAAAAATACTTCAGAGTCTTATCTATACGTCTTTTTATTTAAAACACTAATGTCACCAAGGGCCAAAGGAAACTAAGTTTTAGTCACTATTTAAAATTCTACAAAGCAATTAAAGCTTATCTGTCATCATAATCCCCAGTCATTGGCAGTATGGCACTAAGTACATTGCTAAAACCTAATACTATAAAGTCAAATTTAAATATGACATTGAAAGATATTTATAAAAATGAAAACTGCATTAAAATCTTATATATTTCATTTGTTGAGTAATTTGAATTAACCAATAAAGACACCCATGTGCTAAACATCATCACTAAGCCATATTCCATATGCCTAAAAATACTGCAATTAGAAAATTCAGTTTTATATCTTTTAAGCTTTGTAATTGACTAGAAGCTAATATGAGCTCAAAGAAAAGGACATAAAGTTAATGTGCTTTTCTGCCTGAGAGATGAGTTACATTTCTAGTACACAGCAGCAGAAAGTCTTTGCCCTCATCTTTTGACATCATTCTTGGAATTTTTTCAAACTGTTACATATATTGTTTCTAAACTTGTTGCCTCATTAAGAATTACCAGAATGATCATATCAATATACTACCTAAGGGGCAGGGCTCAGTGGTGGTGCACTTATTTACCTAGAATGCCTCAGTTCCTGGGTTCAATATCCATTACCAGAAGAAAAATATATAAGCTGCCTAACTCTTCTTCAAATCTGAATACTCTGATTTTTCTTGCCTGTCCACAATCATGAAAAGAATCTGAAAAACTAATGACATAGCAATAACTGAAGGAAAAGGAAAGGGAAAAAAAAGCCTCAAATAGGATGTTCTATATCTACCAAGTACTTAGAATAAATATAATTATGTTAAATTATTTTACTATTATATTTTTCAAAAAGAAATTGAATGACTTAATTTACTTCCATATTTTCATAAGACCAGAAACTTTCACATTACAAAATGATGAAACACAAAACTAAATACTTTTTAAACTCCTAAAGAAAATAATCTTTTTCAATTAGCATGTAAAATATCTACAAAACAAAAACACTTCTAATTTCATCAGCTTCTGATTATTCCTTCCACATTTCAGTGCTGACTCACCTCACAGCACCTGTCATTGCCTGTTATAGCATGCCAAGGCCCACGTGCTAAAGGTGTGGGTCCTAGTGTGTCCCCACTGGGATGGTGGAACCTTTACGAGGTGGGGCCTGGTGAGAGGGCTCTGGGTCGCTGAGGGAGTACATGGGAAAGGGATTGTGGGACCCCAGTCCCTCCCTCTCTTTCGCTTACTGGCTATAAGATGAGCAATTTTGCTCTACTATTGTACTTCCACTATGATGTGTTCCTTTCCAGGGCCCCAAAAGTAACAGAGCCATTCAATCATGGGGCTGGAATCTCAAAAGCAAAACTTTTGGAGCCAAAATGGAACTTTTCTCTTTATAAGTTAATTATCTCAGATATTTTGTGTGGTGATAGAAAGCTAACGAACATATTACCTCTCAAAACAAAGCATATAAAACCAACATATGGTTAACAGCTGGATGACTAATTATACAATTCCAGCCATTTAAGAAACATTTAAGATTTATTATAATCCCATCAAAAAATTTTTCTTTTACTTTTAAACTAATGCATAAGAACAGTTTAATGAAGAAAACCTATTTTATACACTCCCAATTAAGATTCATATGTACAGTCATTCTAATTCATTTTCTAATTCTATTTCTTAAAATATGAAATCGAGATTCTTCCATTAAATAATGAATTCCAAACTTCTAAAAATGTGTTTAAAATCAAAGGGCTGTGTTATTCTGAATGTTTTTTCTTTAAAACTAGATGCCAACAAATAGAGGCCAAAAGTAGAGCAACTCATTGTGAATGTACCAGCTTCCAAAAGCTTGTTTGCAGGTCACTTAATTGGAACTTGGAATACAGTCTTCCATTGAAACAATGTTATAAATGGTACTTCTTTCCCAGGCCTTCCCACAAAAGCTCATAAACAGGATAAAAAGAAAATTAACATTAGATACATTAGAACAAAACAAAAAAAGTGCTCATGCAAAAGATATAAAATGTATCTCCTAATCCAATTCCTATATCTCCTTTCCTTATTTGTATATAAGCTTTCTGTTACCTCAAAATGAGTTTCTTGAGAAACATAAACCTGCGTTTCCCACTACTGTATGTCACCCAACTCCTTCAAAACAATTATCTGCTATTCAACCTACATTATGAAGCCAGCATTTGTAACACTGTATTTATTATTTTTAAGAGTTCTTGTGCCCGGGAACAGTCCAGTGAAAAAGTGCCTGCCTAGGATAGGGGAGGACCTGGGTTCTGTCCCTAGCATCACAGTCACAAAAAGGTCTGGCTTTATATGGCAGAAACATTTTTATCCCTCAAAGGACACACTGTGTGTGTGTGTGTGTGTGTGTGTGTGTGTGTGTATCTACATGCAACAACTCCTGGAAAAGCACTAATCAGGGTACTGAGAATGAATAATACACCTGTGAGGGAGACAAGTGACAAACTGCAAGGATGACAAGTGACAAACAGAAAAACCTTTACCTGGGGAGAAGGGGGATAAGGGGGGTAAGGAGAGTTGACCCAATCAGGGTAGTCACAGCAGAGACTGCTGAACTAAGATACCGACATGAAGAACAAGAGGACAGAAGAAAAACTCCCTGCTGGAGACAGCTTTTCCTGGGGTAGAGGGAACCCGGCAAGACCAAGAAGACCAGAGTAGCTCAAGCAGAAAGAGAAAGGGCTGAAATGGAAAGGCCAGAACAGGCAAAACCTTGCAGAACACACTAAGAGCCTATCTTTATCCTGTACCCATGGGAAAATTCTGAAGAACATAAGCAGGTCAGTGAAATGTTCAGATTGGGGTTTAAAAACAAAATCATTTCAGGTCAATAATATTACCTGAAGAAATTGAAATTCAAAGAAATTAGTTCCCACAGTGGAGTTTGTGATGCACCTAGCAGTCGAACAAGGCCTGTGGGACCCCAAAGCCCACACCCTTTCCACTATTGACACACCTCAGGAGAGCTGACAAGTTTAAGTAAGGCCACAGCAGCTAACAGAGCACAGCTGCAGACAGGTTTCTCCATCCCCTTCCTCCCATCACCCATGGAAATAAATGGCTGACAGAAGAATTTCTCCACCAGCTTTCCCCTCGGCCTCCTTCCCCACCAGTCTTCACTGGAAGCAGAGAAGCAGATGGCAACAGGTGCAGAGGGCAATGCAGAGCTGCTGCTACTCTACACTGAGAGCAAAGAATAGAGGTGTGAAAGGAGATATATAAATGAATGGCCTACCTAAACCAACACCTAGAAGTGCAATCAAACACTGCAGTAGAACAATCTCTAAGCAACAAATCAAAACAAAGAGCCTGAATTCGAGTGATGTTGAACATTTTTTCATAAATCTGCTGATTGCTTGTAGATCTTCCTCTGTAAAGTGTCTGTTCATTTCCTTGGCCCATTTATTGATTGGGTTATTGGTGTTCGTGGTGTAAAGATTTTTGAGTACTTGGTAGATTCTGGAGATTAGTGCTCTGTCCGAAGTGTGTGTGGCAAAGATTTTCTCCCACTCTGAAGGCTCTCTCTTCACATTGCTGATTGTTTCCTTTGCTGAGAAGAAGCTTTTTAGTTTGACTCTATCCCAATCATTGATTCGTGCTTTTATTTCTTGCGCTTTGGGAGTCATGTTAAGGAAATCTGGTCCTAGGCCATCACTCGTTATAAGAGAAATGCAAATCAAAACCACCTTAAGATTTCATCTTACCCCAATTAGAATGTCTTTTATCAAGAACACAGGCAACAACAGGTGTTGGCGAGGATGTGGGGAAAAGGGTACACTCTTACATTGCTGGTGGGAATGCAAGTTGGTACAGCCACTCTGGAAAGCAGTGTGGAGATTCCTTAGAAAACTTGGAATGGATCCACCATTTGACCCTGCCATCCCACTCCTTGGCTTATACCCAAAGGACTTAAAATCAGATTGCCTCAGTGATGCAGCCACATCAATGTTCATAGCTGCTCAATTCACAATAGCTAGATTATGGAATCAACCTAGATGCCCTTCAGTGGATGAATGGATAAAGAAACTGTGGTATATATACACAATGGAATATTACTCAGCTATAAGGAAGAATAAAATTATGACATTTGTAGGTAAATGGATGATGTTGGAAACTGTTATGCTAAGTGAGATCAGCCAATCATATAAATCCAAAAGCCGAATGGTCTCTCTGATAAATGAATGATGATGCATAATGTGTGGGGGAAAGATGGCAAGAATGGAGGAAAGATAGCTAGCATAGAGGGAAGGGAGGGGTGGGGGTGGGTGGGGGGGTAAAATTAATAACAGAGTGTGTGACAGATACCATTGCCCTGTGTAAATGCATGAGCGCACAGATGGTGTGACTCTACTTTGTGTACAACCAGTGAAACAATAGCTGTACTCCATTTGTGTTCAATAAAAAAAAATAAATTAAAAACAAACAAACAAACAAAAAAAAACAAAGAGCCTGAATTCTCTTCAAATCATATATCCTCAGGGAAGTTGCTCAAACTCTCTTTCACTCAGCTTCCTTAGGACTGTGGTTGGCTGCCCAGCAAAGCAGCTCTCACTTCCTGCCCTCTTCTAATTCCCATATGTATATACAATCCTAAATTTAAAGAAAACCTATCCAAACAACTTGCAGATATTTAATAAATAATTACTGAGTACACTAAATTTCATATAACATAAACACTTTCAAGGACAATTTTACTGTTCGCCCACCAAAGAAATCAAATACGTATCCATTAAGCCAAAATATGATCCTTGACTATATCGAATCTAAAATCTTAAATGGCTGATATTTCTTCATTTTTATGTATCTTTTCCCTCAGTTAAACTGTACCTCATAAGACTCAGTATTTTCTAGAATTACCCAATAGAACCATTTATATTTGTTTCTTTTATTTCAATTTTGTTTGATTTTTAGAAATTCATCAGCAACCCTTAAAGAAGCAGACAAGGGGAAAAGCAACCTGAACGTGTTCCTGGTCAAAGAGATTATGACCCAAAATGAAATTCATTCAAATCTGGCTCAAAACCTGGGTCAAGATATAAAAATAGTTAAGTGTTCCATGTGAGGTATTCTTTCCTGAGGCAGTTTAATTACTACCTCACTGATTTGGTCGTTTCAGTTAGATACGGTAGTTTTCCCTCTTAGGAGTTTCCCACTATGAGTTAATGGGCATCTCTTCCCATTTTCTGTTATTCATACCACTTGAATTTTTCAGATTTTTTAAGTAGATTTCTACCGTAAATCTGTCATGTAATATTAAGTTGGTATAGGTTGAGCATCCCTAGCCCAAAAACCTGAAATCCAAAAATCTAAAATCTGAAATGCTCCAAAATCCAAAACTTTTCAAGGGCTAGTAAGAAGCCACAAATGAAAAACGTCACACTAATCCTCATGTGATGAGTCACAGCTAAGATGCAGGTGCACTAAAAATGGTGTATACAATGACCTCCAGGCTCTCTGTATAATGTGTATATAAAATATAAATGTGTTTCTTTTTTTCTTCTTATTTTGCAGTGCTAGGAATTGAACCCAGGGCCTCACATATGCTAGACAAGTGCACTATCTCTAAGACACATTCCCAGTCCTGTAAATGCATTTCATGTTTAGACTTCAGTCCCATCCCCAAGATATCTTATTATGTACATATGCATTCCAAAGTACCAAAAAATCCAAAATGCATCATGGTCCCAAGCATTTAAGATAAGTGATACTCAACCTATTTAACAATGAGTAATTTTTAAATAAACTACATACCAATAATCAGTATCACAAAAAGGACTAAGTAGCAAGAAACTTCAATCTACTTTCTTCCCAGAGGTTTCAGAATCTACTTTTCCTATCTGGTCATTGCTTTCTGTTCTTGAAGGAATCCTCCAATAGAGTGAACAAAGCCTTGAAAAGGAACCTGATGTGCTATCTTTTTCAAGTGACTTTTGCAAAATTACTGTTTAAATTTATTTAAATATATACCTGTTATTTAACTAGGAATTTTCCCTGCATGTTCCTACTACAACAAACCGCCAAAGGCTCTTAGACAGCAGCTAGGTTGATAATCATTTAGTGTACTTCAAGTAAATTTAGATTAAAACTTCATTATAAAAGTAGTTTTTTAAAACTAGTACCTCTTTATTGGTGATTGGAATGGATAGGAAATAGTTGGGTTGATAGTCTTTGTGCCTTTTTTTCCTCTTCTTTATCTGATCATTCTTGATCTGTTCATTTTCTACATTCCTCTTCAAATTTATTTGAGGTACATCAGTGACTAGAGGAAAAAAGTCAAACAATGTGTCTAAATACATTTAACTAAGATAACATGGTCAGAAAAAGAAAACAAGCAATATAAGTAGCAATCATTCATGATTTTCAAACATAAAGCAGTTTGCAAACACTTGTATAAAGTACATAATGGTAAATATCTCAGGCTTTGCAAGTCATGGTCTCTGTAGTGACCACCCCAACTCTGATAAAACATAAATGAAGGAATATAGCTGTTTTATGAGAAAACTTTATTCACCAAGCAGGTGGTATGCCAGATTTGACCGGGGACCATGGTGCACTAACCCCTGACCTAAGACACAGCTAACCATTCTCTCCAACATGCCATTTTTCTAATAGGAGGAAACACCATTTTCCCACTCATCCCCAATGGCCTAATTCCCTTTCACTGGGCCTCACCTCCTAAAGGTTCCACCACCTCCTAATAATGCCAGGGACTGAGGACCAAGCCTTCTACACATGGGCCTTTGTACAACATTCAAAATCCAAACCACAGCATCTGGGATCACGCCAGAAGGTCTCTAGAGTCAATTTGAAAATCTTCCCACTGGCCAAAGACGAGATAATTAGAACATCAAACTGAGTAGTAAGCCAATGGTATAAAGCACATCAAATACAATCAACTCAATCATTTCATAATGATACTAAAAAGAAAAAAACAAAAAAAGAAAAAAACAAAAACTAACTCACTGGTTAGTTTGGAGGATTCCAGAGAATTATTTTAAAAATCTGATGATAACATGAAAAAAATCAAGCCTTTACACCTTTCCTTATAACCTACAGGAAATGAAATAGCAAACTAAGGTAAAGTTCTTCTCTATATAAATGTTCACCCAATAAACACAGAAGGATGCCAGTTTACTAGAAATACAAGAGACAGAGAAATATGTTAAATGACCAAGTTAGGGAACTTCCACACAACCTGGTTTCTTCAACAACATTAAACATACATATAACAAGAGACAATACAAAAGGAACAGACTTAACACAGTATTTAAAGATCCCTGTCATTTTTAGCATTTTAAATTGTTTTACATCTTATCTGCTTTACATACAACTGTCTTCCTGTTTGTAGCAACTGATTTTTAATCATTTAAAACATTCCATAGCCAGGCGTGGTGGGGCACGCCTGTAATCCAAGCGACTTGGGAGGCTGAGTCAGGAGGATCGCGAGTTCAAAGCCAGACTCAGCAACTTAGCGAGGCCTTAAGCAACTCAGTGAGACCCTGTCTCTAAATAAAATACAAAATAGGGCTGGGGATGTGGCTCAGTAGCCGAGTGTCCCTGAGTTCAATCCCTGGTTCCAAAAATAAATAAATAAATTCCATAAATCTATTCTGTAGACATCCAGAAAAGAAAAATCATGTTCTCTCAAAGAATGGTCATAATGAATTCAGAACTCTCAACAATTTTAATATCATGAGAATGACAGTGTAAAACCCCAAATCAGAATATAACTTCTTGGTAAAAATAAAGCAGTATAGGGTTTATGTAAGTTTCTCTAGCTTCCGATAAGCCTATCAATAACAATTTAATTTCCTTTCAACTGGATGACCTACCATTTTCTTTCATTAGTCATGACAGACAGTACAAAGTTTAAAATTATCTGGTATCTGGGGGGAAAGGAAAAGAATCTAAAGAATATTTGTTGATATGGT
Organism: Glaucomys volans; assembly: GCA_020662805.1. Taxonomy (NCBI): domain Eukaryota; kingdom Metazoa; phylum Chordata; class Mammalia; order Rodentia; family Sciuridae; genus Glaucomys; species Glaucomys volans. The sequence continues at coordinate 174,507 of JAJEJO010000781.1, forward strand.
ATAGTTTTATTAGCCCTTATAAAGCCTTTTGGTTAAATTCAGTGAGTCTATTGATTTAAGGTCAACCTGCTACACACTGAACCCAATATCTCTTTTCTCTCATTTGCAGTCTTTTTCTTTTATTCATAAAATTTGTATGGCCAAAGTATAAAAGCCCTCTGCTTTTTCTTTTTTATTAAACTTCCTTTTATTTCTAACTTTGAAATCATAATCTAGGTTCTAAAGAACAATTTGCTAGTATTCGTTTTACTTACCTTTGCATGAAAACATAAACAGCAAAATACTCATTCATTCATTCAAAATATTCTAGCTTACTGAGAAAAATATTAAAGATCAGTGACACAGAAACAAAAGGTAGAAAGCTTCAGCCATGTGTCCTGGATCTTTCAGTGGATTATTTAGAGTAACTTTATTGGTTAGTAAAACAGTCATCAGTGAAAGTATAGCACGTAAACGCATAAATTTAGTTGAATCCACTTGTTAATTTTCATAATGATCTCAGTCACCATTTTAATGTGCTCTAATGAATCTGGTCTTGTTGACAAAGGTTGTAACTCTCTAATTCATGCATTTGGTTTTTTCAAATACAGCATCACATGTCATTTTTATGTAAATTATCTCATTTTCCCTCATGTTCTATTTATTTGTTCAAAATCTACAAAGGAATAATTTATGGGAGAAATCAATTTAATTAAGTAGACCATCTGTTATTATGGGTGATTTGTTTTCACAATTGTTCTTAATTGAAAGTCTGAGAATGAATTTAATTTTATTTCAATATTGTCTTTATTTTTCTTATTTTTTAAGATGTTAAAATCTTGGAAGTAATCATTCCTAAAACTCCTTAGTTGTATGACTCAGAATATTACCTTCCATATTTCACAGACTCATTCTCCCTTACTACCTGAATGATTTTTGGCAAATTACTAAAACTTTATTTTAAAAAAATTTTCCTCATTGTGTTTCTGTGGGGATTAAGTAAGAAAACAGTGTTTTGTAATGTACTGGTAGTACTCAACATAAAATACTGCCTTTAAGAGATTACATTTTTACAAATATTTAATTTAGCAAATACATTTAAGGAAAAAATTGGTAAAACTAATGAAAAAACTTACTGAAGCTAGTTATGTGCTACAAATTATTAATGACTTAACACGTACTGAGGAATTACATCTGTCCAACAATCCTGTGAGTTAACTACCACTATTATGCCAGGATAATATTATACCATTATTATGCATTATATACCAGATAATGAAATTCAGCCTGGAAAAAGTACAAAATAAAAAAGTGCAGGAATAAATTTTAAAACCTAACAATCTGACTCCAAGTGCTCATATTTACCTACCTAACATCATGGATGTCCCCTAAAGAACATTAGCAAAAAGGAAAGAAGAGGAATGAGTTTATTTACAACTATGTTAACTGAATCAATGAAGCCTCTTTTCTTTTTATTTAATTGTGCATTATAATTATATGAAAGAATGGGATTCATTGTTACATATTCATACATGCACATAATATAACAATATGCAATATAACAAAAGACTAACACTGTGAAAAAAGTTTTTAGCCACATTCAAACTTTTTAATATTATTTTTCTAAAAAAGAATAAAGACCATTCACAAAATGTATTAACAGAAACAAACCAAAAAATTGCTAATAAATCTACTCCCTTAATATAATCACTATGAATTTTTGTAATAGATCCCATACAGTATTTACACAATTGTAAACAATTAACATACACAATTTTGGCCCTACTGTTTTTCATTTTGCATATTTTTTTACATATATATATGTACGTATGTATGTATGAGAGAATGTTCCCTGTAACATTTTTTCAGAAATATTTTTTGAAACTATAAATAATTGTATAATATGTAACCTAGAAGCATTAATACAGCTTCATCAACTATTTCCTAAATCCAGATATCAGCATTTTTTCCTAGTATGTTTAATATTTAAACTCAGTAATAAAGTTTAAAACTCAATAAATATATTTTGATTTATTTTAGCTATTAAACTTCTTCTGACTTTTATTTATCTCTTGGCTGCCTTGGGGAGAAGGGTGGTTGTTGTTCTTCTGTTTTTTGTAGTACTGGGAATTGAACCAAGGGCCCTGAGCATACTAGGCATGTACTCTACCACTGAGCTACATCCCAGCCCCTTTTATTTTGAGACAAGGTCTCACCAAGTTGCTAGAGGTAATTAAATTATAGTTCTCCAAGGTTCACACTGTGAAAAAAAGCATACTAAACTAACCCATCGGCAGAAAAGTGGCTTCCACTGCAGACCTTCTCTATTCAACTTCCAGAGGCAGGGAAACAGCAACAGCAAACATTTTCTGATGGTTCACTGGGTTTCTAACCAATTCACCCACACTGCCTCCTTTAGAGAAAAGAGAGCTGTGCAGGCCCAGGTCAGCTCCTCACTGATGCTGGATCTTCCCCTGGAACCTGTAAGACCTGCAGCCAAAGACATAGCACAGCTGCACTCTTCCTCGCCATGCTGAAAGATTTTCTTTTGCTCACACATATGGACAGTTTATTTCTAATATAGTTCTGCAGTCTAATATATGATCCTAATGTATCTTATGCTTTAATATTTAGAACATTCTAATATATTTACTATTCTAATATATATTTCTAGTAAAACAGTGTCTTCATAAGTAAAATCCAACAAAAAAATACGAAGACCTCTTTGGTCAAACAGACCACATGCCACCTGATCATGACACTACACCCACTCTGAAGATGACACAGTCGACACTGAGACACTAATCATCTCAGGAGCTTTTTTACTGTCAAGGATTCTCCTTCCCACAATGTTAGCATTACTTTCCTCACTGCTCTGTCAGAGTTTCTATCAGCAAAAATCTCTTGGCAGTTAACTCACAGTTCCCACAGGCCAAAGAAAACCAAAGCAACCACAGGCAACAACCAGCAACCTGAGAATTTTGAGGTTGTTATCTACTACAGAGCTAGAAGACCGACTCAATTACCATGGTACTAAACATAAGAAGCCAGATTAAGTCCACTCAAGCCGCATACTGATGATCCTGTGTTTTGGGCACAAAAGCTATTACTATATTTATTTTAAGGTTAAGAGGCTGACAACAAGTCTCTGAGTTCTTGTACTCTCTATAAAAATTTCACTTCACAAAAACCAGTTAGAGGGCTGGAGATGTAGCTCAGTGGTAAAACATTTGCCTAGTGTATAAAGCCTTGGGTTCAAATACCTAGTGTTGCAAAAAAATTTTAATTCCTTATTAGAGCCAGGCACAGTGGTGCCCAGCAGCTTGGGAGGCTGAGGCAGGAGGATCACAAGCTCAAAGCCAGCCTCAGCAAGGGCAAGGCACTAAGCAACTCAGTGAGACCCTGTCTCCAAATAAAATACAAAATAGGGCTGGGGATGTGGCTCAGTGGGCGAGTGCCCCTGAGTTCAATACCCAGTTCAAAAAAAAAAAAAAAATTGGTTATTTGTTTCTGGTTTGCAAAGAATTTTACTATTTGTTCCTTAGTGTTATTTTAAAAAACTATAAAAATGAGAAAATAAGTTGTCCCCAAATAAGTAAGGGATATGTTTCAAAGGTTTTGTAAAATAACATTTGTACATTGTTTTATGTTTTTAACTGCTTTCTTTCACATGCTTCCTCTTTTGGTATGTACAGCAAGACTATGAGGTAAGCAAAAGGGAATTAAAATGCATATTTACAGTTAAAGAAGCCAAGGGCACACAGTTTAAGTGTCCAAAGTCATGCAACTAGAAAATTCAATAATCAAAACTTAAAACACAAGTTTTCTGTTTTTCCCACTATAGAATACTGCTTATGTATAAGTTAGAACTTGGAATTTGAAATTCATCTTCCCACAAAAGTAATCTTATACATAGTGGTTTGGAATCTAAACTAACCCACAAAAACATTTAGCTCATAAAGCCTAAGCTATCAAAAAGTGGTATAGCACTATATAGTTAAAAATGGCATTTAGTGAACTGACCTGATCCCCTACCCTAATATATATGAATGACATCACTACTTTGGTAAGAAATATACTAGATCCTATAGAGAAAATATTCTGCTTTCATGAAGGACTGGTTACCCCTCCCTATGTTCACCTACAGAAGCAGCTGTCCTTTTAGAGCAGGAATGAAATGCAGGCCACAAACACAACCCCTTTGCTCTTTCTGGTTCCAGTGACCATTAGTCTCATCAGTAGAGATACAAGAATATAGAAGCTATAGAATACCATTTGCTGTCTGGGATTCTAAAGGCTTCACACCATCCCTAATACTCACTGTTATGTATATTAAATATATGTTGCCACTGTTCCAATCCAACACTCCAAGTGGAGTGACCCAGAGACTAGAACAAGGTTCAGAGGGAAGAGTATGGGTAGTATGCTGTGGGCACATGGGGTCTGATTATTTGTGAAAATTTTTCTTTATTTTATACCAAACTAAACAGTATTGAGATCAGAAAGAAGTGACTGATTTTTTTTAGATATTATATTTGCTCAATAAGTAATAAACTAAGCAAATTTTTGCTATTCTTGCCTCTTTCTTCCAAAAGGTATCTTCTACTTCTAAAAAGAATGCAAATTCTTCAAATGAAGGTTTCACTAACAGCTATGAAACTCATGAGGCTGTTCTTCTCTATAGGCCAGCTGTAAAGGAAAAGATGAAAAACACAGGCATTGGCTGAGCAGATATATCTCCATGCTTCCTTTCCCCATGGAGTATGGAATAGAAAAGACTGATTGATAAAATACCAGAGATTTCATACATTTAACTATTTCTCTTTCCTTACATCTTCCCAAAATACAAGTCAGGTTCACTATCCACAGAAGACAGTGTGATCAAGATCAATATGATTTCTCAGACTGGATGACCATCGGGGATATTAAAGAAACCAAAACAACAACAAAAAGATTCTCTGGACTGATGAAGAAAATTCCAATGATCAGTCAAGTTCAAGGATAGTTAAATGTAAATAAAAGAGTCTTTTATAGTTCATATTTATCTCCCAAACCTCTTTTCTTGCCAAACCTCCAGGAAGCCTTCCTGGATACCCTCTACCTCCACACATCCCCAACCCATGTACTCCCAGGGCATCCTGGATGGCATTCAAGAGATCTCTTAGGAGATCAGGCATCTATCTCTTAGGAGATCATAAGTACTGGCTCTATGCTGAAGCTGTAAGCCTCCTGAGGATCAAGACTGCCATGTGTTTCAATACCCCCAATGTCTAACACCATGCCTGGTGTCTGCTAGGCAAGTAATAAACGCATATCAAAGAAATTATTAATCAATTCAAAACCACAGATTCTAAAACTTATTCTTTTTACCTTTATAAATTTAGTTAATTTGCTTAGTTTCTCAAACTCTCAACTTTGTCCTACTGAACTTAATGTTTTGTGTAGCCTTAGCAGAGAATTCCAGTCATAAAAAAACCCACAGAAGTCCCCCCTTATTTTCAAGAGATACAGTCCAAGACTCCCAGGGGACAACTGAAACTACAAATACAAACCCCTATATATACCATGTTTTATCTACATATAGGTGTGTATAGGTGTACACACACACACACACACACACACACGTTTAGTTTATAAATTAGGCTTAGTAAGAGATTAACAATAATAACAAAACAATTGTTAACTGAATATAATAGATGATTATTAAATAATTATGAAATAAAATGTTAATTTTATTTAATTATTAAATAAAATGTTAATTTT